>JAUCMT010000154.1:17600335-17628422 GCA_032357475.1 Enteromius thamalakanensis | reverse complement strand
TGCTTGAATTTATACACCTGGGGCCAGGCCAAGTGAATAGCACACCTGATTCTGATCATTTGAATGGGTGAGCGAAATATTTTGGTAATATAGTGTATATATATATATATATATATATATATATAAAATATGGGTAGTAGACTAGTGTCTGTGTGTCCTATCCTCTAACAATATAGATAAGCCTCATGCTATTTGTAACTCAAAGAATGTAAATACATTTTTCTCATGTTATTTGTGTGTTAAACTTTTTTTCTCCATTTTTGCTATGGCACACCCAAGGACGCAGTTCAATTTATATTTCAAGCACTCATATATTTACCATTATTCTAGTCATTGTTTTAACTTTTGATCATTTTAATGCATCTTTACAGAAAAAAAAAACATCCAAGTGTAATTATTCATGGATTCCTAAAGATTGATCAGTTGAGTAGGTATTTAGACAACATCCCCCTGTGGCTAGTTAGTTTTGAAAATGTGTAGTTGACATCATTGGCAAACTGATCTTGCAAACTGCCTTGCATATATTTTCCCTGCTGAGGTTTTCTTTGGGCTCGTCCTGCAGGTGTCCGCATGTTGGACGGAGATGTGACAGATATGGTAGAGGCCAAGTCACTGAGTCTACACCCTCAACACATAGATATTTACAGTGCCAGCTGGGGTCCAGATGATGATGGGAAAACCGTGGATGGGCCTGCTTCCCTCGCCAGGCAGGCCTTTGAAAACGGCATCAGACTGGTAAGAATCATCTCAACATGTATATAAGCTCATATGAAATGAGTGTTGTGCTTTTCCTGAAACTGAAAGTGTCTTTTTCCATATGATGTGGCATTCAAAAGTCAGCAATTGCAATTTTTTCAGGTCATCAGTTACGTTTCTCCATCAGTCTAGCCCACCTAGGGTGTTTTCCTTTCCCTCTCACACTCACCACCTGCTACGCCAGTGAACTTTAGAACTGATTTTAGTTTATCTTCCCTGAGTCATAAGTCGCAGTCAGTAATTGGCATGTATCTTGTGCCAAAGGTGTGTTTGGAGTGGTTTAGGCATGTTTCAGGTATGTGAACCTCTGATATCAGGTAATACAGGTCTCCTCTCATCAGAAAAGGCTGAAGGATATGAATGCTTGAAGATTATATTGTCTTCTGTTAGTTCCTGCTTTGAAGTGTTTCATGTAGAGCTGTCAATCAGTTTAAAAAAATGTATATTTATTTTTGTTGACATGTTTATTTATTTGGAATTAAGACAAAATTCCACTATCTTTTGTAAAGTATTCTCAATGATTCGTATTAGATTCCCATTTCCTGTAATATGGCAATGAAAGTCATCATGCCTGGAAGTAATTAACTTTTTATATAGAAATATTTAGTTTGTAAATATATCTATTCAAATATATATTTAAATACATCTAATGTTGTTAAACAAACTTGTAAGTACTTAAGAAACATTAAATTTAAAACATTCATGAAAACATTTTTAAATATATAGTAAAGTAAAATTACCAAATTAAACAAATTATCTGACGTAGAATCTATTTGTTGGTTATTTATATGAGAAGGAAAATTAAGGAAAAAGGTGGTTGATAAGGGAAGGGAAATGGGTTTAATGTATATATGTATGTGGGTTTATGTTAAAATAATGAATTAACAAATAAACAAAGTTGCTCCTGGAGGGATGTTTATTTAACAAGTACTGTAAACAGTCAAGTACCTATTTCATGGTAAACGAAATGTGTTCTCTTATATTTTTCATATTTCCTCACAGGGCAGGAAAGGAAGGGGGTCAATCTTTGTTTGGGCGTCAGGGAATGGTGGTCGGAGTCGTGATCACTGTTCCTGTGATGGCTACACCAACAGCATCTACACGATATCCATCAGCAGCACGGCAGAGAGTGGTCGCAAGCCCTGGTATCTGGAAGAGTGCGCCTCAACCCTCACCACCACCTACAGCAGCGGAGAGAACTACGACCGCAAAATCGTAAGTTACCAAGAGGGTGCTAAATCTGGATCTTAAAACGGATCTAAAACAGGCCAGCTGCTTAATTGGTTTTAAACGGACAGTTCTCCCAAAAATGTAAATTGTCATCATTTACTCACCCTTAAAGGATAACCCCACTCCAAAATTGTGTCATTAATCACTTACCCGCATGCCATTCCAAACTCGTAAAAGCTTTGTTTGTCTTTGTAACACAATTAAAGGTATTTTAGATGACAACAATACATTCAAACATACAAAAAGTGTTCTTGTAGCTTGATAACATTATGGTGGAACCACTAATGGTAGATGGATTTTTTTGCAGTGTTTTTCACACTTTTCTGGGCCTTGACAGTGAGAGGCTTTTGACTGAAGTAATAAAGTGTTCATCCTAAATGCATTAAATTGTGTTCCGAAGATGAACAAAGCTTTTACGAGTTAATGACAAAACACTGTTTTTGGGGTTGAGTAATCGTATGTGCATGTTGAGTAATCGTTTTTCCAAAAACACAAAAGATGTTTTGAAGAAGCCTTTGACTTTTATACGATTTTTACCAACATTTGTAGCTTAATAATAAATGTTTTTTCCCTAAATGGGTGGAAACTTCATATTAATCTGGGCAAAAACAAAAAGAGTTGAAGCACATTTAATCATTAAAGTATTTATGGAAGTTAAAATGCATGAAGATATTGCAGTTCACTGGTGTTTCTTTCATTTCTTTGACCATGCATGTGTGTTTGATCTGCTTTGTTGGTCACTGTGTCATGAGAGCATCCTGGTGTTAACTGCTGTGGTTTACAGCCCACACACAGTTTTACACACTCCTCTGAGAGTTACAGACTGATGCTTCTTCCCTGTCTCTCAGCTTGTCTCAGAGTGACGTGTGAAATTCCACACTGACTTTCAAACTCCTTTTGCAATGCATGTTTACAGACATTAGCACTTCTCTTTGTTGTGATCTCCTGCAGTTTTCAGTTAATTCAACTCTGATTATAGTTTACTGATTTTCCAAGCTTTTACGATATTGTACATTTACTAGATCACTTATTTTTACACTCACCCATTATCAACCCATCCAGAGTTTTTGTCATTAAAGGCAACTATTACAATGATAAATATTAGCATTGAAAATATTTTAGACAGCTGTATGGAAAACAAAATTTTGGCAAAAAGCGTTGAATATTGTTAAATATCTCAGACATGTATAAAGCACACAAATCAGTTTTACACAAAGCAGCGTTCTGTTTGTCAACATTTATGTGATAAACTTGAACCATGTAGCAAAATCTTTCCCTCCCACGTAAAGCTCCTGATTGTGTGAATTCATATATTTAAAGACTGCATTACGCTTTCCATGCAGAAAAATGGTAAATGTGTCCACACCTTAAAAATGGGGGAAAATAAAAATTACAATGAAAAACATATTTAAAGTGTGTGAAATCATTTTATGTAAATGTACTCTATTATGTTCACATTCTTTAATAGAGCCTGACCGATTTATCGGCCGATATTAGGCATTTTCCAAACTATCTGTATCGGCATTTATAATGGCCGATAAATTAATATTTAAAAAATAAAATAAAAACGAAACACCCATACTGCTAACTTTGGTTGATGTTATTGTGTTTTTGTTCAAAGCACTTTAAAGTTTCATATCAAAATGTTCTATTTTTATACAATTTATTTATTAGAACTTTAGTATGTTTTGATGTTCCTCTGTTCTGTTGTAACAGTGAATACTCCACTACAAATAACTTTTCTTGTACTAAAACCTGCCTCTGCTGGACTGGAGCTATTGAGGATTGACTGATTCAGTGCATTACCTCATATACTATTAGCAATTTATATTTTGCTGTTTCTGTTGTTTATCAGAAATTAATTTTATTTTTTTATTATCAGAACACAACAGAATTAGTAAAAATAAATAACATAAAAATATATATCGGAATATCAGATTTTAAAACCAACAAATATTTGTATCTCTGTCGACCTTCAAAATCCTTTATCGGTCGGGCTCTACTTCTTAAAGGTCAAATGAAGTACATATTATCATTCAGTGCGTGTGTATATAATTTTAACTGAAACAGGAAGAGAGGGAGCGACATATCAAGCGGCATCTTTTTCAATTGCATTTCATCCATATCTACTGTATATAAAAATAGCATTCTGTATTGAATTCAAATGGGTCTTATGAGTTTTGTGGTCTGTGCCGACTCATATGATCTGCTTTGTGCTATCATGTCTCTGGATCACAGCAGACTGTGTGACTGTTCACAGCAAACCAAATTAAAGCATATTTAAGTTGTCTGAATTGTTCCTTATTCACTATATAGTTTAGAATGTGCCATTCAGCATACAGAAAATACTAACTCTGTGAACAAGTGACCGATTTCAGCTACAGTTTCAGCTTCTATTTAAGGGACAGGCATTTCAGGTTCTAGAGAGCATCTGACTGGACAGAAATTTTTAGATGAGAAGCTAAAGTGCAGGGTGACGTCATCAAAAGCATTAATACATATTCAAATCTTACAGTCTCTCACTTTTGCCAATGTCACATTGTTTTGAAGCATACTAACTTATAGATCACCTTAAAGGAATAGTTCACCCAAAAATAAAAATTCTTTCATCATTTATTTAACCTCACATAGTTCCAAACCTGTAAGAATTTCTTTTGTTTAGCGAAGTAAAAGGAAGATATTTTAAAGAAAGTTTGTAACCAGGCTGTTTTGGGTCACCATTGACTTCCATTGTGTTTTTTTTTTTACTACATGAGGGTGAGTAAATGATTTTTATTTTTGGGTGAACTTTCCCTTTAAGAATAACGTATTCATACTGAAAACCAAAAAGTTAATTTTGATTTCTTTTTAGACTTTAAGACTTCTGATCAGATGTATTGTAAAGAAATAAAACTTAACTTTTTAATTAGAAGGTGCTGGCTTACAAATCAACCAGCTACAGTTTTTTTTTTTTTTTGTATACGAGACATTTAGCGCAGAGTGAATCTAAAATCCTCTACGCTGCTGAAATGTAGAGTTTTATTTAGTTGATCCAGATAAATATATTTCAAAGATTTTATTGCATGAATCTCACAATCTTCAAACTGATGCTAACACAGTATCTGAGTGGATCCAGTCCATGCTGCTGTATCACAGATGCCCCAAAGTGCTGGTAATTTACTGTTAAGTGTAGCACAATGGCACATTTATAGCCCATTTCATTGTCAGTAAGTACTCCAGTATGCTGAAGTGCATTTAACAAATAATCCAAAAAGAAATATTGCCAAACTTTAAGTTTTAAGTACAGTGTGTGTGATTTAAAGCAGCAGATGGAACAGTTTGTGGCCCTGTGTGAGACGGGATGCAAATTAATGCACTGTATAATTCTAAACTAATCCCCCCCGATCATATGCAGTTACATATTATATTATTGTATTATATTGTATTATACTATATTATATTATATTATTTTATCACACATAAAATAAAGTTAACTAAAACTAACTAAGTAATTGACTAAACAATTTTTCATTTTGTTCACAGATGAACACATGGAAACACCATGCACATGAATACCCTGAATTGTTTTTGTCTCTCCTGTTAGATCACAACTGATCTGAGGCAGCGCTGCACAGACAGTCACACTGGAACATCAGCATCAGCGCCGATGGCAGCAGGGATCATTGCTCTTGCTCTGGAAGCCAAGTAAGTGGAAGCAAACTACTGTGTGCTCTCATTTCTCTAACAGCTGTTAGTGGAAGTGTCTGCTCCTGGCCACTTCAGTGGAATTAGCATATTTAACTACTAATCATAAAGGTGTTATGTTATACACTCCGGTTACTTTTTACACTCTCACTGACCCTCTGAATTAGAGGCGTAGTTCACCTCAACATGAACTCAATAATTTTGAATAATGGTAATAACCAAATAGTACTTGTTTTCTTTTCTATGGAAGTTAATGGTTACCGCCAGCTGTTTGGTTTTCAACATTATTTTGAATGTTCATTTTTGGATGAATTATCCCTTTAAATCAGAGGGTCAGTCTTTATAGAATATCAATCCCTTATTTCAAAATCGCAAGAAATGTCCAGGCCCCTTCAAACTGCTTGGACACTATACGCCGATGTAGTGGGCAGCGTGCTTTAATAAATTTAAACTATGTCTGATTTTACGCAGGAAATTGAGAAAAACCTTGACATGTGGCTGCCATGTGACTATATTCCCAGCATAATGCAGTGAATCAAACAGAGTTAGATTGTTTCGATGTTTCGTTGGGATACGTGGACACATGGCATCCATTTCTCTTTGATTTGATTTTTTTTTATCCCACTGTGCACGGTGAATTATGGGAGCGAATTCTTCAAACAGACATCCAGGCAGTGAGACTTTGTGAACTACAGCTGAAAACTGCAGCCAGTGTATTTGTTTGGATTATAATAATTGGATTTTTACAAAATCCAGTTTGGAGATATTATTTAGTTACGAAGTGGTCCCTTAGTTGCAAATGTCCAATAATCCAATTTATGACTTTCTGCTGCAGTCCTTCCCTGACGTGGCGAGACGTGCAACACATAATAGTGAAGACATCTCGTGCTGGCCATCTCAGCGCTCCTGACTGGAAAACCAATGCTGCTGGTTATAACGGTAACAGCCTTTTTAAATGGTTTTAACAAGCTTTAAAGGGCCTTGTATTGTTTTAACCACTAGATTGGATGTGATGCTTGTGTGAAACACAGCATGCCCAAAGATATTTAGATGTTAATTCTATTGTATGCTCAGTCCTCTAGGATTTCCAGCGTAGGTTTGGGCAAAATACCAAAAACTTATATCACAATATTTGTAATTTTAATTCATGTTAATGACATCAGAATATAGTTCTTTTTGCTTTAAGAAAGGCATTTATATCAACATTTTGTTCCAATTTCAATACCACAAAAAAGCATAACCTGAAAAACAAATGAACAGTCAATAAAGAACAAAGAAACTAACTCAAAACAATGACACAAATTTAATAAACCTACATGGTAAACTTCAAGCACTAAATATATACATTATATATAAATTATTAGTTAGATTTTATGTTATGTACAAAACATCACTTCATAGTCTTGATTTTGTAAATTAAATATAGAATATCCCTGTTAAAATTACAAAAGTTATTCAGTTAAGAGCAGCAAGAGATTTTCTCTTTTATGGTTTGATTAACATTAATGACACAGGCAGCAGCAGGTTTATTAGGCAATGGTCACTTTAAAACTGAATGCACAGATCTAATAAACTGACACATGTATTTTCTTTCTCAACTGTTCCCTTAAGACATAAACGACTGTATTTACAGTATGAGGAAAGATGGGCTTTTTAAAACATAAGTGTGTGTATTAGACCATTGAAGCCCAATAAGCCAGATCAGGCTTTCGCGAACTGCACAGCATGGATATGTCACATGAGCATAACCACGATAAATCTAAAATCCAAAGTCCAAAATCTCTACCAGCTGACCAAAGATTGATGGCAATTCTGGTGTTCATAGTAACTCTAAATCTGTGTGCATATTGTTATTTTTTTGTTGAACAGTTAAGTTGTAAATATTCTTACAGTCAGTCACCTGTATGGCTTTGGGCTGATGGACGCAGAGGCCATGGTGAAAGAGGCAGAGCGCTGGAAACAGGTTCCCTCACAACACATCTGCGTGGAGAATGCTGATAAACAAATCAGGTATATGCAACATCCAACAGCAGGTCACAATTACATTGTTATAAAAGTCATAATAAATGTAGATTTGTTTCCTGTAGAACCATCCGTCCAGAGCATGTCGTTCGTTCGGTATACAAGGCAACAGGCTGCACTGATAATGCAAACCATCATGTAATTTATCTGGAGCATGTGGTTGTGCGTATAACAATTACACACCCACGACGAGGAGACCTGTCAATCAACCTAACATCACCATCAGGGACAAAGTCACAGCTGCTCGCCAATAGGTACAATATATAGACTACCTACTAATCTTCAGTAAATGGCTACTTTGATTTACTGCACATTGTGGTTTGTTTTATCTCCCTGGTGAATTTCAGTGGAAGAATTCCCAGATTTCCATTGCATTAGTCCAATATTTTTAAATGCATTTTGTGCTGTGATTTAGCAACTGTTTATTGGTACTGCAGACTGTTTGATCACTCAATGGAGGGGTTTAAGAACTGGGAATTCATGACAACTCACTGTTGGGGAGAGAAAGCTGCTGGAGACTGGATTCTGGAGATCTATGACTCTCCTTCCCAACTCAGGAGCCAAAAAGCACCAGGTACTTTCTCCAAGCAAAACACACAACGTTTCATTGCTTTTGAAAACACCATGCTCTTACACAAATATATATATAAACCTTTGTGTTGTGTGGTGCACCACTATTAAATCTACCACAGTACCAACATTTACTGCGGTGATTACATTTTAACAGATCAGGTTGTGTGATAAAAGTTAATTGATGTGTGAAATTTTAAGCTGAACAATTTTTTTTGCCAATTGTTAATTGACAATAATGTGACGTGTATTTCCCATGTTGTCAGGTCAGATACAAAATATGTCATGTTAAGAGTATAATGTCAATAACTCTTTACAATAAGGTGTCATATTTGCTAATATTAAGTTAATGTATTTACTTTTTTGGATGCATTACATTTATGGCCGGTTCAGAGTCGAGGAAAGTGACTGTCTTTATAAATGGGTTGCTGAATCATTGACTCACTCGATTAGTTTAAACATGTTGCTGGGAGAAACATAGTTTTCAATAATAGTTTTGCTGTGGCTTTGATTGGATCTAGTTTCGCTTACAAAATACAGCATTAATTGAGCTATTGTATAAAAACATTGCAGTCGTGTTGATATTTAGGGAAACATCTAGTCGTGTAATGTTGCTTAACTACACCATGTATTATAAATATCATTTATATCTATATCGTACATTTGCTGTTTATTTCTTGTATAATTGTCTTTCATTTGATGTCAAAACACATTGGTCCAGGCTGATCATATAGAATCAGCTAATTCTGGTCCTTGGCCGGTCAACCAAGTAAAAATATATTTTTTGAACCACTTCTGTCAAATGATTAATTGTATCCAAAATACTTTATTTGCTTCTTAATTGTATAAGAATATTTTGGTTTACATAATAAATGAGTGTGTACTGTGTATATTATGTATATATAAATACACAGATATACAGTACATATCTTGAAAATTTTACATGTATGTATTTATATTCTGGCATACTAATGAATAACCATTTCCACTTGGCAAGGCTGAAAAAAGTGCCCTCCACTAATATTTTTGGTAAATCTGAGCAAGGGTGGCTGTGAAAATAAATCTACTTTGTTTATCCTTTTAATCTTTCATTCAAAAAATGTACAAAATTCTAACCTATCACTGAAGTAAAACTCATGATGAAAGAAATGTTTTATCTCAAATACATGTTGGCCACAATTATTGATTCAGTTCAGAGGACCTGAAAAAATGGCAAAAGCATTTTGTTCCCAGTGACTAATTCTTGTTTATTTTGATGTTTGTTTTGGACTATTGTCCCAATGGAAGACCCAACCATGGCCTACTATAAGGTTTCTAACAGAGTCAGTGAATTATTGATTTTTATCTGCTGGTATTTGATAGAATCCATTATGCCATGTGTGATGTCCAGGACCTCCGGCTGAAATATAGACCCAAAACATCAAAAACACAGCAGTATACTTCATTGTACACATGGAGTACTTTTTATCCCTGTGTTCCCCAAACCCATCTCGAGTGATTGCTGCTAAAAGCTCTTTTTTTTTTTCTTTCTTTGTTTCATCTGATCATAGAAGCCAGTCCCGTTTGTCTGACAACTGAACATGCTGGAGATTGTATGTGGATGAGCGAGGAGAATTTTTCTTAAACCCTCCCAAACAACATGTGCTGATGTAGGAGCTGTTTGACTGTAGGAGGTTTTCTGACCAATTTCGGCAATTCTAAAGAGTCATTAGCCACTCAAACTCTACTCCTCACCATGTAACAAAATTATAGAGACTCACATCCTCTTCCAGGAGCTTCATAACATTTTGTTGATTGGAAATTCCCTAATGGTGGAAATGGTCATTTTCACGGCTCTAGCGCTTTTTTTTTTAAAGCCACTTCACTAATTTGTGAAGGACAATTATCTTTTGCTGCACATCATACTTATATTATTTGTTTTTTCCCATTGTGTTAATTGATTAAGGAATTTTTGGCTTTGTTTTCCCTCCTATATGTATATATATATATATTTCTGTGAAACAGGAAGCCATGGCTGGATATTTTTATGTCCATAATCACCCTGGAGTACTCAAAATTGTGAATATGAATGATATTTTACTCATAAAAAAATCTAGGGCTGCCAATAGTTTTGGCGAACAAGTATTGGAGAAAAAAATTTATTTCACATTTCTCCCCATTTTAATTGTTGTTCTTCAATGATAGGTTAGAATTATGTCAATTTTTTGAATGAAAGATCAAAAGGATAAACAATGCAGATTTATTTTCACAGCCACCTCAGATTTACCTTGCTCAGATTTACCAAGGGTGCCAATATTAATGGAGGACACTGTAGTTCTGTACATGTTGATTTAATTTCATTGCACATGAACTGACTCGTGATTTGATTCCAGGCAAGCTGAAGGAGTGGTCTCTGATACTTTATGGCACCTCAGGGCATCCGTACTTGTTCCGCAGTGACAAGCCCCGCTCAGTGGCTGAACCTCAGCCTGATGACGAGTACAGTGAGGAGTATGTGGGTAAGCACTCTTATTATGATGTGCTTCATAGTTTTGTGGATATCCTATTACTGTGGAAACTGATTAGTTACTGTTGTCTCACACAAGGCTTGTGCCACCCTGAGTGTGGTGAGAATGGCTGTGAGGGTCCAGGACCCCAGCAGTGCATCACCTGCCTCCACTACTTCCTCAAGTTTAAGAACAACACCAGGTACATAGCTTTTTATAACACCAGTACACTTTAATAGCTGTACTTGATTGGTGTTTGTGTGTGTGTGGTTTTCTGTGATTTCAACTAGTTTTTATAAACATGAACTAAATATGCATCTCATGGTAGAACCAATGTGCACACATTTGCACGAAACAAAAATAACAAATTTAATGATTTCACATATCCATGCAGATCTTTTGGTAAGAGATTAATAGGTCTTAAAATATCTGATATTAAATTCCATGTTTTTATGACATGACAAGGTTTGTTCAGAATAACTGGAATTAATTAATAACTTATAATATTATTAATATCTTATTAATAACTAAATAATAATATAATAAAAACAAAAATATTCTTAGCCTGTAACATTTAATCAATATTTATTTACATTATAAGATGTTTTAAGATGTTTTTAGTCATTTAAATTCAAACTAGTATGTGAATGTTTTTTTTATTTATTTTTTAATATGTATGTATGTGTGTGTGTGTGTGTATATATATGTACGTACATATATATATATAATTAATGCTATGTGAAAAGATGCTGTTCTTTTGTATGGTGATGTATATCTATATATATATTTTGATTGAAATGTATATACAACATTGTTTTCAACATTGATGATCGTAAGGAATCATCAACATTTCTGAAGGATCGTGTGACACTAAAGACTGGAGTACTGATGCTGAAAATTAAGCTTGCCAACACAGGAATAAATTACATTTTAGTTATTTTAAATTGAAATAATATTACAAAATATTACTGTTTTTTTTTTATTAAACAAATGATTAATGAGAATCTTACTGACCCCTAACTTTTGAACAATATGAGAGCAGCATGAATACATGAGTGCATTTTTAAAAGCTTGGTACATTTGTCATTGACCCACATAACTTTGCTGTGAAACTCAAACTAGTATTAAATATCCATGTATTCATTTGTCTGGTATGTAACCTTATAGTGAACTGGCTGATATACAGCCAGTCAGTCATTATTGCAAAATAAACTCCCCACAGAGTGAAGACCCTGACATGAAGTGTGTGCATTGCGTAACATAATTTAAGCCACTCAAGTACAGCGAAAGTGTTCAATGTGTACAGAAAGGTTGTATTGCTGAACGTTTCTTCTTCTTCTTCTTCTTCTTATTATTATTATTAAAAATAATTTGAATTGACGTCAAAAGATGAATTAACTACTATGAAAACACCAAAGCACATGCTGACAACAGCTGTGTCTGCTTGCCCCTGCTAACATCTCACATCTATTCAGATACTCTCTTTGTGTGTGTGTGCACGTGTCACGATTACATTTGATAAATTTTGTGTTCTTCGGCATCCCAGTTACACAAGCGGCACTCACATCTGGAGCTGATGGCTTTGTCAGACCCTGACTTTTGCCTTTGTTTCCTGGTAAAAGTCTTTCCTCGCGGCTGCCAGATGTTGATTTTTCTGCTCTCATGTGGCTCTTCCTGTCTGTGTCTGTCTCTCACCATTTGTCTTTCCACCTCTGCTCGTCTGTCTCTCAGGATGTGTGTACCTGAGTGTCCGACTGGCTTTTTCCGGGATGATAAGAAGCGCTGTAAGAAGTGCTCTCCGCTCTGCGAGTCTTGCATGGGCAGCCGCAGCGATCAGTGCTCAGTCTGCCGCCCGGGTCTGTACCTTGTGGAGGGAATAAACAACTGCGTCAGTTCCTGTGCTGACGGCTTCTACCTGGACCTAGGCAAGTCACACTTAACGAAACACAAAACGCCTCATACTGATTGGCTGTTGAATTTGAGACCTGATGTGGCTATTCTCTCACAGACTCCACCACATGCCGAAAATGCAGTGAGAATTGCAAGAAATGCATATCTGCAAACATCTGCACAGAATGCCGGACCGGACTCAGGTAATTCAGCCTATCCACCTCCTACATGTTTTTTTGGGACCAAGATGTGAAACAGAGTCAGAATCTTGTACTAAAACAGTGGTGCAGTCTAGTTTTTGTAAAATTTTTTTGTGGTGAGTGTGTGATTTGTTTTGTTTTTTTCCTCCCAACCTCACACTCCATCCCAGAGCAACACCCCATAAGCACTACCACACTCACTAAAAAGGGCTCTATGCTTACTTTTATTTTTAGGAGCACTTCTGCTGTTAATTAAAAAAAGATAAATTAGGGGGGGAAAAAACAGGAGCACCTTTTAAATTAGCATTCCCATTACTAAGTTATATTACGACGCCCAGGTGTGGCACAGGGGCTCGACGGCACACATATTTCCACGTATTCATATGAAACTCAGTACACACATAGATCTCAATGAGCTGAATAACTTTCAAAGAGCATGTTATAGGCTCCGCCCAACAGGAAGTTGGCCGTTTAAAAAAACGCATGCTGTGGAATTTGATATACTCCTCTGATTTCCGCTGGTTTGCCACCAAATTCTGTGAACATGATCCCAAAACTTTGGGGACACTAATTGCGAAGGGTTTTTTGATATCTCAAATGGTTTGTCTGTGTTGAGTCGTTGAAGTTATTGGTGAGAAATTAGTGTCTAATAAAGTCCACATACATTGTCTGATTTAGATCAAACTTCAGGGATGTGTTCGATGTGTGATGCCGATCCCATATGTGATTAATAGGAGTCAAAGTAATAGCGCCACCAACTGGCAATAGGAAGTGTCATCTTATTTTTACTCTACTCGCTTCAAACTTCATCAGAATAATGACAAAATACGGCAAATGTAAAACTGTTGCCGTAAACGTTGTTGCCGTGGCAACGTGTCAACTTTTAACATTAGTTTTCGGTGTTTTTGAGACCCAGAAATATAACATGCTTAGAATTACATGAAACTCCATACACATATCAGTATTAATGATAATTAGACACTGGCAAAAGCTCAACATTTTTATTTTTTTTAGTAAAATAAGTTAATTAGTTCATGCTGCAGTAACTGATGTACATTAACTGTGCATTTGAAATAATAATGCAGAAGTCCATCTTTTACATAATATTAAATAAGATTCAGAAATTATATATAAATAGTGTTTAAAAAAATTGAGAGTGACTAAAATTAATAAATGCTATACAAAAAATCATATTAATTACTGAAATCTCATTAAAAGTGACATCAAAGTGTTGTATATTGTTGTGTGTGTGTTGATGGTTTGGATTAAATATTTCATTGCATGGGTTGTAGCGTTTTAGAAGACTAGTTAGGTACGCAGGAGTTAAAAAATAGCAATAGTCATCAACAGAAATTTTACTGATTATCAAGAGGGAATTTATGAATATAAATGTGAAAGGTCTGTCACAAAATGATGATGCTCATCCTCATGCTTTTTGTGGGTATACAGAAATCCTTGACCTTACCTAGTGGGTAAACCGCATATACCTGTGTATCATGTAAACTACATCACTGGACTGAAATAACTGATACTTTCCTATGGTCTGCTTTGAGCTGTCAGAATAAAGCCACGCTGGCTGAATGCTGAATTATCGCTGGAAACATCCTGTTACACATGCTGTAGCTCTTGGGTTCAGATGTATGTTGAAATGCTGTCTCTAGTGAGCGATTTTGCTTGGGCTTTTCCTACTCCTCTCTGACGTTCGATAAAGAGGTGGAAAAAACAGGGAGAGAAAAGAAAAACAGGTCATGGCACAAAATCTGGCATAATGCGCCACAGCTGTTCTTTGAATGGTTTTGAAATATTCTCTGAATATACGTGAAGGATTTTTTCGCCCACTTATTTTAAATTTAATCCCTCGTTGTTGATCTTTTTAGACTTGTTTAGGCTATGAAAGGTATGGCAAAGCTAAGTCGCAGATGAGAGATATTTTTCTGCCCGCTGTTTCTCTCTGTTTAAGGCTGCAATTACAGTCTTTGTAATTATTTATATGGCTAGTCATTCATTGCTGTTTTGGGGAAACTTTATTAGTCTACTGCATGAGTTTAGATGGTAGCCCTTTCATCTGGGGGAAAAAAATAGCACTATATTATAAAAATTGTGATTTAGAATATGTACACCAATTCTGAGATGTAGTTCCTACATATTATAGGTGTTACTTTTATCAACTATTTATTTTTGATGGGTTACAACTGCCAATTGAATATGTTAGTTTAGTCTAATATAAAACAAAAATGGATAAAAGTCTAAGCCGCACGGAAATGTCATTAAAAGGGATTTGTTTTATTAATAATTCAATAAAATGATAACTCTGTTTTCTTTAGGGTTTACATTTTGACACCATTTAATTAGCTAAATTAAATGTGTGTTATCATTATTATTTTACTCACAAATAATGGTTTCTACCCAATAAAATATAAAATATCACAGACCCATGTATGAGAGCTGATGTATATATAAGTATAAATATATATATATAATATAATATAATAAAAAAAAAAATATATATAAAAAAAATATATATAAAAAAATATGCACACACACACACACACATACAAACATATATATATGTATATGTATGTGTGTATATGTATGTATGTATGCGTGTGTGTGTGTGTGTGTGTGGGTGTGTGGGGATATTTTTTTTTAACTTCACTTACTTTGCACACCAAAAATGATAATTTTCATGGGTTTCTAATTGGTAAATTCACTCTTCTTTTCCCCTGATGTGGTCTGGCCCCCCCTATGGAGGCTCATTTCACAGTTATACAACTGTGACGTCAAACATATGTGTGAAAGAAATCACTTTGTCTAGCTCTCAGCATTGAACACCTTTAAATAATTCCATTCTGTGTCTCCCAATTTCTTTGTCTCTGTCTGTCTTTCTGCTAGTCTACAGGGGAATAAGTGTCAGTTGAGCTGTGAACCTGGAACCTATTATAATGGGCACAGACGAGTATGTGAAAAGTGCCACTTGACTTGTGCCACCTGTGCAGGTAAACACTTAAACACCTGTAATTTATGGTACTTTATTTTCCATTTAGGTTTGCAGTAAGCTTTATGGGTATAACGTCCAGTTGTTGTTTTCAATATTCTTTTGGAAAAAACACTGATTGGCTGTTCCTTTTTCTTTTTTTTTTTGGGGATATTCATATATACACTGTATATGCATAGTTTGCCATTTGCATCTAAAAAAAATGATATAATCATTCAAGGCACAATAGAGATGCACTGTATTATGTCATTTTGAAGTTCTAGACTTAGCAAGACCACAATTGCCTTCTGAGACTATAACGTCAGCACTGTTCTCTCCAGTGTCCAGAAATGGCAGCTAATTACTAAGGCTTTGCTGAATAACCGGTGCTTTGCTTCTGAATATAGTTTATCCAGCACAATTACTGTTGCTAGCTCAGATTCTGCCCCAGGTTTGAAATCTTTATTGTAACGAAAAAATCACTAGGGTGAATTAAAATTCTTGTGTAATAATATGGTAATCAAAGTAATAAACACCATTGTAAACAAACTTTTGAGTCTAATCTAATAATAGGTGTTATGATTTTAATTTATTTTATAATTATTATTTTTTTGTCAGTATATTTAGTTTTACCCTATCTACAAAGTAATAATTATGATAATTATGGCTTGTGTATGGTTTTTGTGTATATCATTTTCAACTTTATCTCATAATTTTAAATTAGTATCACTGATTTATGTTTGTATATAGCAGAAATGGACTTCCACACAAATGTCAACAGCTCAAGGAATTATTTTTATGATAATAGTAATGATATGTGCCTTTAAAAATTAGTTTCCCTACAAGTTATTTGTGTTTTTGTAACCTATATGCTGGTGTCAGTGGCTTCCAGGGGTTCTCAGAGGAAACACTTGAAGAGTGTCTCTGTGTGTATGTTCCAAAGTGTATTCCAGATTGTTTGCACTCTGGCTTTTTGGGAACATGATGGTATTCCCTGTGCTCAGGAACTGGCATGGAAGCGTGTACTGAGTGCACACTGGGCTATTACTTTGAGGAGTGGCGCTGCGTCTCCAGCTGCAATGTGGGATATTACTTGGCAGAACAAACAACAGACAACGGAGATGTCCAGAAGTCCTGTCAGAAGTCAGTGTTACACTGCTAAATGTGACATCCGAGAAAGTGTTTGCATTTAAAGCAGTAATGGCTGTGATTGTGTCTGCAGGTGTGATCCAACCTGCTACGCCTGCGCAGGACCCGGAGATAGGAACTGCAGCACCTGCGTGAGCGGATATAACCTGGAGAATGGCATCTGTGTCGTTAGCACCATCTGCAAAGATGGTGAGTACTGCAGATTCATCCATGCTGGCTCCTTCATTTTGTGTTTTCTTTCTTACCGTTTCTGATCTAAATCTTTTGCAAAACAAAACATTTTAGTTTTTGCATGGGGGTTGAATTATGGTCTGTTTGTGGTGTTTTTCTGATGTTGGAAAGATGTGTCCAGATTACATTTCATCCCAAAATAAAGAAAATTATAGTTTGTACATTTAATGACATCTTCTTATTCTTTTTTTTTAAGTTTTTATGGTAATTGCAATTTTTAAAAATAGAATACTAATGATAAAAACTTTTAAAAGCATTTGTTTGAAATAGATTTTTTGCTAATAAAAAAAAAACTTTACTATTATATTTGATCACTTAAATGCATCCTTGATAAATTAAAGGAAAAAAAAGAATACCACCATAATGTGTGAATTCTTTGCAGTATAAAATAGAAAAACTACTGTGCAGTGAACTAGGGCTGGGCGATATATAACAGAGCCATCTACGGCTCTGTGTATAAGCTGGCGTTCCTTTTAAAAACAGCTGACGGAGTTTTCCCGCTAATAAAAGAACCGTCTTTACTGATTAGATGTGCATAATATATCATACGATATATCTCGCCCAGCCCTACAGTGAACACAGAAATTATTCTAATTTGGAGGTGAAATGTCCCCAAATATTTCCAGCCAATTTATTCTCTATATGTGAATTTGGGAACCTTAAGTTCAATATGGGCTACATTTTTATAGTGGAGTGAAATGTCTGCTTTTTTTTAGCGAATGAAAACCTGACACTTTTTATCACTTTCTAAATGTTTGTTCTCCTTTTCTTCCCGATGATCTTTCCTTCAAATCTTTTCATCCTGGATTCCAATCACACCTGGATATCCTCCTCCATCGACCAATCAACTGGATTATATATATATTAAAAAATTATATCAATAAACCCGTCATCTCTTACTGTGACCTGATGCGCATCATTTCCTGTCCGCCACCCAATGGCGTGCTGTCTCTCTGCTCCTCTCTCCTCTTCCTGCTCTCTGGAAAGCAAATGAAGAATCGTGGGCTGAGGGAAGTTTCTGTGTGCTAGTGAAAAAGAACAATCTGTGCCAGAGGAAGGTTCTGCAGCAGCTCTGCTGTAGAACATGTTCTCTAAAGGGCTGAAGGAACTTTTCCGGCCCCACTTGCCGCTCACGTTCCGCTAATTTATATTCCAGTCGGGAACCTCAAATATGGGACTACATCGTGAGGTTTACTGATGCCAGAACTACAACAAACCTACCTTTATCTCTGTGTGTCTGTGTGTGTGTGAATGTGAGTGTGTCGACAGTAGCTGTCAGGGTGGTGCGACTGGGATCAGTAATAAACAGCAAATCATACATGTCAGTATTTTGTGACCAAAGCATGGATGCCAAATTTTTTTACCTTTTTCTTCGTTTTGGGTCCATGAAAAGAATTTGGAGCGACATGCTGAGCGTTGAAGCGGCAGTTCTTTATTTTTCAAGTTTCACGCACGATGACGACAACAATGATCAAAGCCAGTTCTGAAATATAGCGCACACAGAGAACCTCTACAAGTTACAGCAAGACCTCTGTGAGCAAAGGGAGGCATAAACCATAGCACAGGTTCATCCACTGACCTTCATGACTGCAGTCGAATCGATAGCTGCTTCGGGAGGTACAAGGAGTACTTTCTGAAGCGACAAGTATTGTACTAACACTAATGACCTGTCGTCTAGACGAGCAAATAAGATGAACGCGCCACGCCAGGTGGTCTCACTGTTCAGAAATTCTTCACCTCAGGCTCATATCTCATTCCGTTTTGTGTATGCGTGGGTGCATGTGTTTTTGTGTTTCATCATAGTTGCATAAGTGGAGTAATAGGTTTGCGTGAAACCTAAACATAAGTGATCCCTGAAGAATCGTCTGGGTTGAAGTAAAGGATTTAGTTGTGGTAAAGGTTTGAAACGCATTTAATTCATTTGATCTCATCAGCCCATCGTATAGTTTTAAAACAAATCTGTATGCGTAGGGCTGGGCGATATATTCATTGATTATATTCATGTGCATCTCTCATTAGTAAAGCTGATTCTTCAATTAGCGGTAAATCACCATAACCTGTTTTCAAATGGAGCGGCAGTTAATACACAGAGCCGTAGATCACTGAAAAGCTAAGCAATATCACGTTCAGTTTTACAATCTGGTGATTCATTTGCGATACTAAACCTGATATTGCATAGCTGGTCAGTGATCTATGGCTCTGTGTTTTAACTGCCGTTTCATTTGAAAACAGGTGGTGGAGAGTTACCGCTAATTGAAGAACCAGCTTTCCTGTATTAAAGATGTGTATATATATATATCGCAGTATATTGATGAATATATCGCCCTGCCCTACTCAAGCGTGCATGTCAAAAAACAACACAATATTAATTCTAAATGATTTTTTATTTACAGTGCACTGTCCGTTTACAGTCGCTTTCCTCTAGAACTATTTATATTATATTGATTTGCCGTGAAAACGAAGAATTAAAATAGCCACCTAGTAGTTCATTATTCCAGGTCTTTATGAAAGTAACAAGTCTGTGATTCACATGCGTAACTGGTGCTATTGACATGAGTTATTAGAGAATGTTTTTGAATTCACATTTTCAACAAATATTGTGAGTTCGAATAAAGCATCTAGATCATATTGGCCGTATTTACTGTATGTCCCTATTGCAATACTTGAGGGGAGTATATTACGTTTTAATAAAGGTCAGAAACGAGGTGAAATGTTTAGTTATACTAATAGTACTACACAACACAAATTAGACTTCTACATTCATTAAGGACATGTTTGACCAATCCACTTTTGCGCAATGTTAAGGGGATCTCTATGTCTTTTATTTATGAATGATGTGGTTTAGCGCCTTTTATTTATGAAAAAGATTTATAAATGGTCATAGTTCAAATGGGTTGTGTTTTGTGGATGGGATTGTCCAGCCACTTCATGCTAATTGTGTATTCATGACACACAAAAAAAGTTGTAGTAAGATTGTACGTTTTCTGCGAACTCAATACATGCATCGTTACATAACTAATGTTATATAGGATTACGAGAATCAGTCTATGTTCAAATGTGTTACATTTACTCTGTTCTGGCAATGTTTTTCTTAATGTATATATGTATTTTTATCACTATTAACCTTAAATATATTTTGCACCCACGTTCAATTGAAATAAGGGGGGAAATGGATGGTCAAGTTTTCTAAAATTATTTTATATTTCTGTTTTTAGCCGACTGCCATGAACAGTTAGTCTAGATGAAGATGTGTTGTAGTCAGGGCCAAGAAAAATGTTTTATCATGTAGAGAAGACTGGACAAAACAAATGGTTTACTGATCTTTTTATTAATGAACTTTAAAATAAAAACAAGACTCAGAGATTAAAAGAGACTACTTCTGTTTACTCCTTTAGATTCAGTGCTGTTGTCTATATATAGTATAAAATGGGCTCTTTTGACTTGGAGACGTATAAAACCACCCTAGCAACCACATAGCAACATGCTAAATTGCAATTAGAAAAGCACACAGAACTGTAGTGTTTTGGTGGCGAGTTTTGGATTGATAAGCCCCGCTCACAATTTAATTGTAAAAAATTTGTGTTATCAAACCACTTGTTTACTTTGACTTCAAGAAATATTGAATTCTTGCGGTGAACTGGTGTGAGAATGATTCAACCTCTCCCTATTTTCTTAACAAAAGGCCCTTTTTGTTTTGAAGAGAACAATTCGGCATTTGGCTGAGCGAAATTCAACTCGAATGCACAGTGGTCACAATGACTTTAAAAGAGACAATATGTGCACACCCCTTGTTCTGACTTGTGCCCGCTTCCTTTAGAACCAACATTTCTAAAATATTTGTGGCTCCCACACAACCATTGTTACTTTCCTGTGGTGAGTAACATGATAAAGTCATTGCTATTGACAAATGCTGTTTTAAATGTTACAAACTTTGTGAGAAATATTAATTGATTCTTGAGTGTTTTTGCAGTTTACCTCAAGCTGTTTGAGTGAGAACTCATTTAACTGACATTGGCTTTGGACGGATGTTTAGTCTAGTGATTGACAACTCAATTACGGTCATGTAGGGTCATGAGCGACTGCTTCAGGACTGTCAGAATTGAGTGAATAGAGTGTATTAGAGCGTAAGCCTGGGGTCATCAGAAGGGTCAGCCAGCTATAGATGTCCAGCACACTCTAAAGGAAATCTCACAATTACATTGCTTAGCCTGGGGTTAAAGGTTAGCTCAATGCATTTAGTTTTTCTCACATTCCCATAACATCGGTTTGGGATAGTTTTGATCCATTCTGACACCTCGAGAGTGAAAAATAGATTTTTGGTTGTAATAACAAAGGAGACTGTGTATGTGCAAAATATATATATATATTTTTGGGATCTTTTGCTACTTGCAAAATCAGTTTTTTATTTAGCTTTCAGTTCTTAGTTTTTATTTTCTTGGAGGGTAATCTTCATAAGCTTGCTTTCTTCTTTTGAGTGTTCTGATTTATGAATCCTGCATGTGCATGGCCTTTGAATGGTGTGCAATCATAAACGTCAGCTGGTCAATCCTACAACCACATTAATGCTAAAGCTCTGAACAGGTAAGCACTTTGGTTTCTCTCTTTTGTTTTTGTATGTATACATTTTTTTTCTTTGTGTCGTTTGCTTACTTTTTTGTAAGCTTGTTTGTATGGATTTTTTTTTAAATTGCTTTATTTGTATTTATTTATTGATTTTTGTATTTGTTTACTGTGCCAGTTTAGTTTGCTCGTTATATTCTATTTTAGTTTGCTTTGTGTTTTTGTTTCATATGCTTCATTTCATTTCGTTGTTTGCATGTACTTGTTTTTTTTTTTTTGGTTTGTTTTATTTAGTTTTGTTAGCTTTTTTTAATTTCCTTGTTTGTATGTATTTGTTTTTATTTGTTTCAATGTGTTTGTTTCATTTATTTGCTTCTTTCATTTGCTTTAACTTTCTTGTTTCGTTTGTTTTGTTTGCTTATTTGTAGTTTTATTTTTACTTGTTTGCATTTTTCTACTTCTCTTGCACATGCATTCAGAGAAATGTTAGTTATTTTTAATGCTACATACAGTTATGGCTGAACATATTGGCAGTCTTGGTAAATATGATCAAAGAAGGCTGTGAAAATAAATCTGCATTGTTATTGCTTTTATAAAGTTTTATTTTAAAAATTGACAACAATCTAACCTTTCATTGGATAAAAAGAAGGCGATAAAATGCGGGGAAAAAATATCATAATGAATTAAATGTCTTTCATCTGACCATAGAAGCTAGTCCCATTTGAAGTTCCAGTCTTGTCTGATAACTGAATTTGCTAGAGTTGGTTTTTGGGTGAGCTCTGAAAATTTTTTTTTGAAACCCTCCCAAACAATATGTGCTGATGTTGGTGCCGTTTCCCATTTTTTTAAAAAACGTTTACTGACCCTGAGACTCAACTATTTTTTGCAGTTCTCCAGCTGTGGTACTTGGAGAGTACACTCAAACTCTCCTTCTGGAAATTCCTAATTATTGCCCTGATGGAGGAAATTATCACTACTCTTTTTTTTAAAGCTTTTCTAATTTGTGAATCTCAGTTATATTATTTGACTTTTCTCAATGTTATGGATGATTAGTGTATTTGGTTTTTTTTTCTCCTATTTATTTTTCTGCTGAATAATTTCATGTTCATAATCACCCTGGAGTGCCGAAAATTTTAAATATGAATGGGAGTATCCTTCACATATATTATACTCCTAAGAATTTTTAGGGGTGCTAATATTTGTGTCCAACGTGTATTTAAGAAACAGATTTATTTCATAATATTTCCCCCATTTTAAATTCTTATTATCCAATAAAAATTTTACTCAAAGAGCAAAAAGATTAACAATGCAGATTAATTTTCACTGCCTTTTTTTGAACATCTTGACCAAGGGTGCCGATAATTTTGGCTATGACTGTAAGTAAGCACATACACACACACACGCAAACACATACAGTATATATATATATATATATATATATATAACCTTAACTACTGGATTATTTTCCAACAAAGCATTTGTTCACAACTGTATTTACTATTCAAGGATCTTTATGTAGCTGATGTGTTATCTGTATTTTTATCAGGGGAGTATTTAAGCAAACCTGATAAATGTGAACCGTGTTCCTTAACCTGCTCAAAGTGTACTGGACCTGAGAGTAATAACTGCATCAGCTGTGACATCACCAGGTGAGGTGTGAACAAATCACCACAGAACCAGAGTCAAATAAACCCCCAGCGAGACAAAAGGTGCGCTGACTTCATTTTGTATTCTTTGGCAGGCTTTTTGATAACGGGCAATGTGTGATCAGCTGTGATTCTGGGAAATACAAGACAGAGAGACAGTGTCATCTTTGCCACCACACATGCCTCAAATGTACAGACGCAGGGCCTAACAAATGTACCCACTGTAGCAAAGGTAAACTTGAGTTATGGCTACCTCACCAAAATACAAGGAATAGTTCACCCAAAAATGAAAAATCTGTCATTTACTCCCCTTCAAATAGTTTCAAATCTCTCTGAATTTTGTTCGCCCAAACACAAAGGAAGATATTTTGAAGAAAGTAGTAAAGTGTAACAAGGCTGTTTTGGGTCACAATTGACTTTCATAGTAGGATCCATCCAACAGATTTGGAACTACTCAAGCGTGACAGAATCATAATTTTTGGCTGAACTGTTCCTTCATGCACTGTTCTTATTCTGTTTTCTGATTTTCTCAAAGATCAATTTGAGATGGAGCGGTACCTCTTTGAAGGGGAGTGTCGGGAAACCTGTCCAGAGGGCTATTCCCATTCCTTGAAGGGAACATGTGATCCATGTCCTCCAAATTGCACCGTGTGTACTTCTACAGGCCACTGTTTAAACTGCACCCCCTCCTACTACCCTAAAGACGGGACATGTGCCAAACTGGAGTGTGGAATGGGTCAGTTGCATCATAACTGTTCTAGAATGTTCCCAATTGCTTGCTTGGCCTTCTCCATGTTTCTTTTTTGTGATGTTAAGTTTCTGATTACTTTCTTTTTGGAATGTGAGTGAGGTTTATTTAAAAATTCTTCTGAAAATCAAATTAGTGGTTGAGCTGTAGGCGCAGTGTTAAAAACACATTACCATTGCCAAAATGTTTTCGTGTTAGCTTTTTTTGCCAGTATCTTTCACCAATGGATGAATCTCACAAAGCCTGTCAAGAAATGACATATATATATTGCATATGATATATGATGTATGTTTATGCATAATGTTTTGCTCCTAGTATTGTTGTTTGTATTGCTGCTCTTTCAATGAAAAAAGGTTATCCTTCTGTTCACCAGGGCCTGAAAAATTTCACAGAAAATACAGCAAAAACAATATTGCAACATTTTAAAATATTATCATTTTAAAATAATGATTTTCTAATTTATTTCTGTGTTTCAAAGCTGCATTTTCAGCATTATTACTCCAGTTTTCCATGTCACATTTATTATTGTTATTAGCAAGGTAGAAACCAGTTGTGGAAATTGTGAGAATTTGTAGGATTTTTTGATAAATAATAAGTTGATAGAAGTATATAAAAAATAAAGTATTTTTACTGCTAATCAATGAGAGTCTTTGCTGAAAAAGGGTTACCCTTATACTTTTGACAAGTATGAAAAAAAACCAATTGTGATCTTTTTCAATTTGTGATTTATGTAAAAAGAAAAGCAATTATGATCTATTGAATTATAAATCTATTAAGTCGTCATTGAAAAGACTTTAAAAGATGGGCAATGTACTTAACTGTCATAAAACGTATGTGACACAAAATGCTAATGGGTGTAAAAATATACTTTTGATTTTGCAATGCTGTTTAACAAATTCACTGCAGTAGGCAGAAGACTTCTCTCTTGTTTTGTGTGCTGAGCTAGATCGCTTTAGCCTACGTATATCTGTAAATCTAACTCCTATGGATGTTGTTTGGCTTCTCACGACACCCACTGCTGTTTATCTAATCTTTTTCACAAATTGTTATCACAGTCAAAGATGCGCTGAGCATGAGGGAAGAGAAGGTCTGCAGAAGTCAGACTGAAATAGCACCAGAAATGAGACAGTGGGGGAACAGAAATTCGTATCATTAGTGGCAGACATGTATAAACGGGTCCTGCGTTCTGGCCCCCAGGGCTCCCACACACAGCATTCCCCGTCGTTTTAGACTCATGCACACATGCTAATACAGACATTATCTGATTTTTATGTACTTCTGTATCTTGCAATTTCTTTTTCTGTTTTAGCAACACTAATTCTGCTGAATCGATCCTTGTTCTTGTATAGGTAAAGCAGCTGACTCTGATCATGAGGACTGTGTAACCTGCAAGGAGGGCTGTCAGCAATGCCTCACTGGTCAGTATATCATAACTTGGATGGATGTGTGCACAACATTCATTGCTCATAAAGAAATGAAATGCATCATCTTTTCAGCATAAAAACATCCTCAGCTTAAAGTCTTGAAAACGTCAGATTTAACATTAGCAGAGGCAATTTTTTAAATTAAACCCAGAAAAAAAGTTTAACATTTAAAAAATTACTTAGTCTATATGCACTATTTTCCGTTCTTATTTTATCAACCATATAAAACCTAATCTATCAAATTTTGATACACAAATGTCTAAGGCCTCTAGATTATTTAGTTTAAAAACGTGTACAAAATCCTCATCTGACTGATAGTTTAAACTTTGTAGGCAAGTAAAAGGCATTTTAGTATAACTTCAAAAGCAATGATTTCAGGTTGTGGTTCATGTATTTTTTTTGTAGTGTTTTTTTTATCATATTCATATCTTAATCATCATTTTGCATCACATTGTTTTAAGCCCAGAATAAAAACTTTGCTAATTAATAAATAGCTTTGATAATATAACAAAGCATTTTAATGACTTACTAACACACATTGTTGATGAAGAGTTGGCAATGTGTGTGAGTATATACACTTATGTCTATGTGTGTGTATATATGTATTTTATACAGTCATTCATACACATACATATACACACATTTTTAGTAGTTTATGCTGAAATAAAGATCTTACCCATTTACAATAGCATGAAAAACAGCTGTAGAACATTTCCCATTTTACTTTGGGCCTATGAATAAAAATGTTTTGTTTTTTTCTCAAGTGTTTTTTCCTCTTTTGTTTTTTTAAATTCAGATTATTTGGCAGATAGTTTTAAAAGAATTTAAAATTAATGTAAATGATTGTTCTAAATTTGCTCAAAGGAGAAGCATTTCACTAATGGTTTTTGCAGTAGTGTAGTAGTACCAAAAATGATAGGGGTTGTGTCTCTCTCACCACAGCTTCCAGTATATCTTTGCATCTGTTATAATTCTCAAAATTAGAGTATGCCTGATTTGAATCTCAAAATGTGGCAGGCTGCCTGCATCTGCACTTCAAGGCAGCCTTATTTGGCATCATGGCTCAGAAAAGTCGTGTCCAAATAATGTCTAGGCAGGCTGCACACAGCTTGTGAGAGACAGCAAGTGTGTCAAGATCAAAGGGATGAAGACGCAGATAAGTGTCCAACACCAGCCCGCAGCTTCTCAGCCCATAAAATCCGATAAACCAATAAAGTTAAAGACAAACTTACAATCAACAAAAAGATCTGGAATACCGTCTGACACACAAAAATCTTTACCTCAGATCGTATTTGACGCTTGAGTGGCGATAGTTCATCTCTGTCGCCCTCTGCTGGTCAGTGTAGCACTGCAAGAATAACGTCGTGTTCAATCTGAGGAACAATAAAATAGGTTGCATAAAACTGTAGTTTCTCATTTTTACCATCTGGTTATTCGTTCATGTGCACATTTATTTCTTTCTCTGCAGCAGCTCAGGCAGATAAACAATCCTTTGGTTAACTTGTTTGAGTTCAGTGCTGAAACAGATAATCAAACCAAATAAACTAGTTTTTGTATAAGTTCCTGAGACAGCCTATTAACACGACCCAGAAGCTAAAAAAATTAGTAGTCATTTCTGCTTTTATAAAGAGTGTATTAACGGTATGTCTTTTCCCTTCAGTGAATCCAGAGCACTGTATGTCTTGTTTACCGGACTATTATCTGTAAGTCTCTCATGTTTTTTTTAACCTTGTGTCTTCATTATTGATGTTCTAATGATATGAAGTGTAAGAGATAGTGTTCTTCTGCAGGCAGAAATCGAGCTGTCACAAGGTGTGTCCTGAGAGGACGTTTGAGGACAAGTTGTCCATGACTTGTGCTCGATGTGATGATCACTGTGAGACCTGTGATGCCTCTCAGTGTTACCTGTGTGAGGAGGGCTTCTTCCTCTCAGGTGAGATGAGACATTTCTGTACCACCATTTAGGTTTTGTGTCTGTGCTGTATGTGCATAGGCTGCATCTGGGAAACACCAGAATAGTTTTTGTTGCACTTACAGTATATCAGGAAAGGCAGGCTGTTGCCAGTCTTGGCATTTGCTTTGCTGGGCTTTGATTTCTCAGTTACAGATGTAGAGTTGTCACATTTTTGGTTAATATTTGAAAATCAGTTTTTGAATAAATGCATAATTTTTAAAATCTTGTTTACAGAAAAAAATTACTTCCATTTTAGCATGCAATATGTTACTACATAGAAAAAATTACTGCACATATTAATGCCTCATTCAACACAACCTTATTCTATATTCTTAATCATACCAGTACCTAAACTTAACAACTACTTTACAAACTTTAATAAGTTACTAACTTTAATAACTTTAATAATATAATTATATTTGTGAAAGTTCTCATAGTATTGTTGTGATGTTCAGCCCCTGTCTGTCTTGTCTCCCCCATGCCTTAATGTATTTTGGTTTAGTCCTGTCCTGTTTGGTTTTTCCCATTTGCTTTGATTGTCTCACCTGTGTTTTGTAACAGCT
>JAUCMT010000154.1:17548026-17593065 GCA_032357475.1 Enteromius thamalakanensis | reverse complement strand
AATCAGTTTGAGTAATTGATTTAAATAACTCACTCAAAATGACAGTCGCTTGTTTCCACCAACTGGGAGTAAACAATAGAAATTGCATAATATACGGGTTAAGAACATAAGCTTAAATTGCAAAAGATCTTTATCATATATATACACACACACACACATACACACAGTAATTATACACACAGTAATTCTCAAACAAATTGTTTAAAAATCATACAATGTGATTTCTGGGTTTTCTTTTTAGATTCTGTCTCTCACAGTGGAAATGCACCTATGCTGAAAATTCCCCTCCATGGTTTCTAAGTAAGAGAACTTGCAAAATCACAGGGTGATCAAATACTTATTGACCTCACTGTATGTATGTGTCAATTATATAAGTATTTTATAAATATTTTATAAATATATAAGCAATAAATGACGATAGGCCATTGAATTATTTACAAAATAATGCAATTTCTAACAATTCAAAGCCCCGGAGTCAGTTATTCCACTTATACGTTTGCCACACCTCAAGACATCGATCAGATAATTTATTTCAAGATATTTGTGCGTTTTTGTACTTAAAATGATATTGTGAGTAGGATTGTTTCTTCCGCATCACATCCAATGGCTCCTTTGTTAATTTCAAAACGTATTTAGACAAGTGATACGACTGGACTGGAAACAAGTTTGCTGTCTTCCCTGGAAATAACTGCACACCTTATAAAGTTCTTCAGCCAATCAGATTCAACGGCCCCTTAGTATATACTGTATATATGTGTGTATATGTATATGTATGTATATATATGTATATATATGTATATATGTATATATATGTATATATATGTATATGTGTGTGTGTGTGTGTGTGTGTGTGGATAGGGTTTTGGTTCCTTGCCGCTGTCATTTTAGTGGTACAGATGATACGATTTGTGTACTACAGCTTGATTTAACTAGTCTGTCATGTGATCGACAGGCTCTGGGGAGACCTCCTGCACATCATGTTATGACGGTTTCGAAATGTTCGGAGGAATCTGCTCATCTAAATGTCTATTGGGAGAATATCCCATCCGTTTGGTAAATGTCTTTTTAACAGTTTTATCAAATCTGTATTGTGCTAATCTAACTATATTGTATTGTTTTTATGATTTTATTTTCTCTCTTTGAGCTTCATTGTTTATATTTATCCTGTATTTATTTATCCTGAGTTGCTCACATTTCTTAGCCATTAAAACGTACATTTCAAGAGTTCACGCTTTCCTCATAATGAATAAGTAAATTTAGTGTGCTGTATGGGGAGCGAGCCGGGAGAGCAGCGAACTCCGAACCCTAATGGACGGAGCCCTAGCGTGGGCAAGAGTTCGGTGTTCGGCTCGTTCACCGTCTGCCCCCGGAAAGTCGTGAACTAAATGGAAAACGAAGGAGAAGGGGGAAGCGGGGAAATGAAAAGCTGGGAGAATTTGTAGTGAAGGGGAGGTTGGGTGCGATTGAAGATTAGGAAAAGGGCCATCAGCTCTGTATGATTACTCGTTTAGCGATCCTTTCGAAATTATGTTTAAACATTTAATGTGTGAACCCCCCCTTCATAGATTACTCTAGACAAATTCCTTATTTAAGTTTTTTTCTAACATGTTTTGCACAGAATAACACCTGTGCCCCGTGTGACCCGTCCTGTATTGAATGCAAAGGTCCGGGGCCGTACAGCTGCACCTCGTGCTCTGTTGTTCTACAGCGCCTCACAGAGGACGGGAGGTGTCTTGATTGCTGTGGAGAGAATACACGCACGGATTCCTCCAGATTCCCCTCACAATGCTGCCAGTGCCACACACTGAATGGTACAAGATACAGATGCATTTTACACTGAAAATAAGTAAAAAATGATGTACTGCAATAATTGCTTTATTTACATATTCAAAAATTTACATCTTTAAAATGTTTTACTGTGTATGAGGTACTTAAAAGAAAATTTGTTTTTAACTGTTATTTTATAAATACAATGGCAAAAAAGAGAGAAAACAATATAAATATTATATACATTATTTATATATCAGTGTTATTTCCATGTTTTTATGTACTGTTGTAGTAATTTATACACACTATAAATTAATTTTATTTCATTTTTATTTGTTTTGTAATCTTATGTACTGTTGTTTTGTAGTTGTTTTAAATATTAATATTCCTATATAGCCTCAGTTTTAGATTTATCAATTTTGGTATTTCAGCTTTATTTCAGTTAGCTACCAGGTTAAATTTAAATGTTTTAATATTTACAAAATCTAATATTTACATATTATTTCAGCCTCATTTCAGTGAAAATAACAAAATTTATATATTTAAACTATATTTTACAGATAAAATTATTTATATTTACTTCAATTTTATTACTTCAATATATGTATATGTATATATTGCATAGCCTATATATTTTTTTTTGATTTTCAAAAAACTGAGAAAGAAATTAAAATGTATTTTCTGATGTAATGACAGCATGTCATCGATGCCTGAACCATGTAAGATTCACATAATACTAGATCATTTGATAACACTTACTCAAAGTCAGAGATCTTACTAAATTAAGCTATGTACATTTTTTAAAATTGTAATTTTTAGAGCTTTCAGTGTAAAGTCATGTACCTTTAATCTCTCTTTTCTCAGATGAATGCATTGTCACAGTGAGCTACAACCTCTTCAACAGCCATCCAGAGCCTGGGGTTTATCCTGGTCTTTTTGTTTTCACTGTCATATTTGTGCTGGTGAGCTTGTGGCTTGCCATTTTTCTCTTCCTGCATTTTCGGCAGAAGATCACCTTAAAGCTCACCGTCAAATCAAACGGCTACACCAAAATCAAAGAGGACCCCTTCACCTCTGCAACCCTCAGCGACAGCATGCATCCGGAGTACTGCGATAAAGAAGCTGGCCAAGAGGATGACGAGGAGGAGGACGACGACATTGTGTACATGGGGAGGGACGGGATAGTGTATCGAAAGTTTAAATACAGCATGTTGGAGGGAGATGAGGAAGAGGAAGAAGAGGTGGAGCTGGAATATGATGATATGTATACTCTCACATAAAAAAGTCTGTTTACTTACTTTGATATATGCATATCAATACTTTATTTATTACTATTTTGACATGCAGAAAGCCACTAATCTTCACCAATCAACCATTAAAAAATAGTTCTTCAAAATTCTGTAATTTACTCGTCATGATCTTGTTCCAAACCAATATGATTTTATTTCTTCCGTGGAACACAAAAGACAATATTCAGCAGAATGTGCAAGCTGCTCTTTTACATACAATTAATAGCTACCATGAACTTTGAAAAGTAAATTCCAAAGGTTCGGAATAAAACGCAGGAGTCATATGGGTTATTGTTTATACAGTATGCTTTTATGGTGTTTTTTTTCTAATGGAAAAGAGCATCTTTGATGGTGCAAATGCAAATATAATACTCTTTGGTAAGTAGTTAAATATTAAATGCCATGTGGCAGTATCACAAGTATTCGTGTTCATGTCATGCTTGCTTTATGTTTGTAGTTAAAGGAATATGTCACCCAGAAATGACAATGCACTCACCCTCAGGCCAAGTGAATTTATTTCTTCGTCAGAACAGATTTGGTAGAAATGTGGCATTACAACACTTGCTTCTGCATTGACTGGGTGCCGTCACCCGTCAGCTGATTAAAAACATCATGGAGTAATCCACAAATAATCCACATGTCCATCAATTAGAACATAGTGAAGCGAAAAGTTGTTTTTCCAAAGAAACAAGTGTTTATTAAAAAAAATAGTTTGGATTCTCATTCTGATGGCACCTATTCACTGCAGATAGGTCGGCAAGTGGTGAAATAAACTTCTTCAAATGTTTTAATGAAAAATGCTCATCTACACTTACAAAGGTTTGAGGGTCAGTAAATGCAGCTAATGCTCATTTCTGGGTGAACAATTCTTTTAAGATCGATGTTCCTTTTCAAATGTTAGCTGATTAAACATTCTTATCTAAAAAGGATGATGAATAGGACATTATAGCTTCTCTTTGTGGGTTTATCGGAGTAGTTTGGTTACTTGATAATTAGTGCATGCTGGAAACATCAGATATTTGTAAGGTAGATCTTCAGAAACTGCTGTTGCAAACCACAAAAATTAAGAGTTATGTTTTTTTCTGAACTTCTGCATGAAAGTTTTTCTGTTTTATATTCATTTAATGAATTTAGCTCAATTAACCATAAACTAAATCTTCAAACATGAATTACTTGTACACTACTGTTAAACATTTTGTGTTGACTTAATCAGTTTTCTACATTTATGATGGTTTAAAAGATTTCCAATAAACTGCTCTGAAGTGTCAGCTGATCTTTCTGGCATTGCATGACCAACAGTGCACAAAATGAGCTGGTTCACTTAGCCTTGGGGGCATCTGTTTCAGGAAATTATCTTAACAGCAGCCTGTCATACAAGTTAAACAAATTTGAACCCTTTAAGATCTTGTGACACAATGGACACAGGAAACAATATTACTGTGACTCCATTTCAATCGGATGATTCAAATGTTCCTTAAAAAAATAATATACTTTAAATATTCTAGTGGGTTTTTTTGTCATTAGTATTAGTAATTTTTAGTATAGAGTACTTAAACTGAAATGGATAGTCAAAACAAAAATTTAAATTCTGCAATTATTTACTCATTCCTTATCATTTCAAACCTGTATGACTTTATTGAATACAAAATATTCTTCAAACTATCATCTACTGTTTTCCAGAAGAAAGATGCTTGTATAGATTTGGAACAACTTGAGGATGAGTAAATTACAGAATTTTCAATTCCTTTAAATTTAGTCATCAGTTAGGTCAATTTTCTAATATTAATTTTTTTTTGGCCCAGTTTTAATAGTTAGGCTACAATGAAAAGATTCTGTTTGTTGAAGTAAATTTACCAGATTAACTGTGGCCGACAAGTTTATTTATAATGAGCAAAGCATTTATTAACACTGATTTGGAAATAGATATGATTCATTTCATGTTCTCATGTCCATTCTCAATTATTTATGACATCATGAAAGCATTGTTTTCAAACACAAAAAAAAGTAGACAACGGTAAAGGCATTTTTTGTTTAATGCTTACAAGCAGGTGCCAACAATAAAGGAATGCTTGGTTGTGCACTGTATATTAATATTTCACATATGTAAGGCACTGTCCTGACCTACAAAAAGAAAAAAACGCCAAAAAAAGAAATGGAAAGCATGTGAACACTGTACCAAACATATAGCTTACAGAAGCAGCGGTTCAACAAAGGCCCATTCTGATGAATATAGATTGTTTAGACGACAGCATTAACAAACGGGTTGTAAAGAGTAGCTTTAGTTTTCTGTTGATTTCTACGTTAAGGTGCGGTCACATTTTCCGTTCTTTAGCGAATTTTCGCGGGCGAAATTCAAATCCACGTGATCGGAAATTGCGCGCGAGGGGACATGTAGTTAAAACCGATTACTGTGTGAATATAGATCACTAAATTAGTTTTTGCCTTTGAAATTTCGCTAATAACGTGACCGCACCCGTACAGAAGATTGCTGCAGTTAAACCAGCAGCACGCGCTTCAAGTTTCAGCTAAACAAGAAGACAACATGGAGAAACAAGGTACATCAGAACATCATTTGGACACCTACGTAATCTAACCTAATTTATGTTAGATTAACAAATGTTAAACTCTAATAAATGTATCAGAGATACATTTATTAGATACAGAGATCTAATAAATGAGATTTCCCCCCTTTCTGTACATAAATGTACAGAAAGGGGGGAAATGTTATTTTAGGTTAAAGTTTAGTAAATAGCAAGTGTTTGCTAGACAGAACTTCTGTACACATTTAAATATTTAAATTAATTTTCTTCAGTCACTGTGTTTTCTCTATCTAGCCAGTTTTCCACTCGTATTATAAACAACCTGTGCTTTTACTCTCTTTATCTCAACCTTGGACTTCCACCTCTGGGCACGGTTCTGTGAGAACCATAAAACGTATTCACTTTATCTCAAAGAGGAGGAACCCCAATTTTAACTATTGTTACAGTGTTTAATTCATGTAAAGAGAGACTTCATCAAACAAAACTTAAATCAAACTGAAGGTGGAGAAAGAACTCTCCATCTAAAGATGAATTTTACCAGATTTTGACATTCCCTGGCTTTGAAATAGTATTGTCAGTGGCAGAATTCTGGGAAGGGCTCTGTGTCATTAACCCTGTGAACTACAGTGATCAATCACTAGTAAGTAACCCGAATCCTCCTTTTTTGCGATAAATACAGAAACAACAGGGCTATGTGATGATACCATAAGAATACAAATACATATAGTGCCTGCACTTGACCAAAGCACCACATGGGGGAACATAAAAAAAAATAACAAACTGCATATGTAATAAACAGGCTTTAAATAGGTTGAATATTACAGTCGATGACCGTTCAAGATCTGATTGGCCGTTGTCGATACTGACATTTGGAAGAAATTATGCTCTTTCAGTTTTAAGTGCTCAGGCAGGTCCAGCTTTATCTTCGCCTCCTCAATGTCACTATGAATCGCTGCTATCAACTCGTCTGTAAGAAAGACACAACCGAGAGTTACTGTATGAGTGTGTTTGGGTGGGTGAGCTATGTTTTGGTGCGCCAGTGCGATCATGTGATGTTGAAGTGAGTTCAAGAGAGCGGCAACACATCTTACCAAGTGATTTGAATCCTCTCTCTGGGCGAATGTAGCCGATCATGGCCACACTCAATATCTGACCGTAGAAATCTTCTTTAAAATTGTGGATCACATGTGTTTCCTGTTACACAGAAAGATGAATGTGATATTTGATATCAGACACAAGACATACAAATCAACTACACCCCTAAGACAATTGAATGAATGCAATGATACCAGCTTCATAGCTTGTAAGTCTTTTTACACTAGAAAGGTTGATTAGACGTACCATAGATTTCTTAGTGTTTTTGTAGTAAGGGTTCCAGCCGATGCTCATCACCATCTTGTAAATGTCTCCATTACTGACACGTGCCCATCCGTAATAGATTCCTGTGCTGATGTCAGCAGGGAGATTGTCCACAACCGACTCAGGGAAGTTTGCTGACATGGGAATGGAAAGAAAACATTGGATGTAGTAAGACTAAATACTGGCTTCTTGTTACTTTCCTTTCTCAAAATGTGCTTGTGTGTTTACATTGGAGACAAGATATGTTCAGACTACAAATGTACAAAAACTTAGTAAGGGATATAATATACAGCCATTGATTATTAGAGAATACTTTGCTACTTACTTACCGGATAAAAATACATGTACATGAAATAATGAATTTTTAAATAATTTCTAAATTATGAGAGGGCTTTTACACAATATTTTGACTTATTTTTAACTTTGAAAATGATCATTGTCTTCAAGTGATATACAAAAATGTGAACTTGGGCTGCGGTGAAACATACAGTTTGGTTATAACGGAGTACAGCCTTTGAGCTCCAGAAGTAAAAGTCCCATTCATTTTGTCCATAGGTAAACCGATTTTGAACAATACACTGTAACCTTCGTTCAAGACAGACTGAAGTTGTTACTCAGCAAGATTTTGATGAAGCCATCGACTGCATTTTCAACAACAAAAAAATGTAATACCTAAATTTTGTGGAAAAACTACATTACCCATAATTCTGAAGAGAAATCCACCAATCAGAGAATAAGGACAACCAAAAAACTCATGTGAAGCACTGCAAATGTAGTTTCTCAGCACTATCAAACTACTTAAATATTTGTATAATTAATATGCATATTTTGCAATAAACCCACAATATATTGTTTCTGTCCCTTTGTTTGTTTAAAATATACATATTTAAATACATTTTAAATAGATGCTTCTTAAATAGATACAATGCTTCATTAAAGCAGGAATAGTTCACCCAAAAATGACAATTACCCCACCATATACACCTAGGATGGCTTGGGTTGAGTAAAATGTGGGGTAATTTTCATTTTTGGGTGAACTATTCGTTTAAGCACATAGTTTTGAACCTTGGTCATATTGTCAAATATTCAAGTACTTTTTGCTTCAAATCAAAGGTTGCAACCTCATAGCTGGTTAGTTTGGATCTCTTTGAACTCTAAGAGCTAAGAGTTTATAAAATCCCTATAGGAAAATGAATGGGGAACGAATGAGGAACCAAAGTCACTGAAAAATGGGCGGGTACTTTTGCACTGACTGCCGTGTCTGGCCAATAAGAATCAAACAGTTACAGAAGCGTGTAAAAGGACCTATAACCTTAAGAGATGTTATATAATAATTCAGCAAGAGCTTTAGTTTAAAAATGATATTCATTTACTGGAGCGTGAAGCTAAACAAATGATTAAATTAAATCGGATTAACTTTAAGCAAGATTCAAACTCTATTAACGTTACACTTTTTTTTTCGTAAGACATCACAATAAAGACCCGTTTTTAATACTTTAAATGATTAATTCACCCAAAAATGATTAAGTCGCCTAGTCATTTAGACGAAGTTAATCACAGAATAATTTAATCAGTAATTAGTCCTTTTTTCTACAAAAGTGAATTGTTAACATTATGTCACCTGACACTTCCTATTTATCTCCCACAGAAGAAAGTCAGGGGTTTTAAAAAAACACACGTTTCAATAGAAGTTTCTCAGAATGTGTCTCTTAGGATTAACTAACTTATTTCTCTTCTTGTTAGTCTCACCTGTTGGGATGCCCAGATCTTTGCTCCCCCGACCGAATCCGCGGACCACCTGTCCCCGGGTGAAATACGGTAAACTCCTCATGTCGACCAGTTTACCCTGTTTATAGTGACCCAGAGATCCAGCGGTGAAGCCGACAGTGACCTGCTGATTCTAGACTCTTCTCTCTTATCTAATGTTCTCGTTTACCCAGGAAATAGCAGCCTTTTAGCCAGGAGCCCTTAGGTTTCGATCTCAGTTGGTGTGAATCTTGAGATGAAATGAAGAAGCGATATCCTCTGTGATGTAACTGGTCGGTAAGTTGATTCCTATCGTAACGTGACCGGTTGGTCAACTGTGTGTCGCACTCATCATCATCATTCAGCGCCCCCCCCCCCTCAACGACCTTCGGTTACGTATTTCCTTTAGCATACATTCAAATTAAAAGTCCTGGAGTTTTTACTTTTTACTACTGGAAAAGTAAATGTGCCTTAATCACTAGTGTTTTGTGTAACGTCGTAATTAAATAATTTAGCTCGTACGATTTAAGTGAATAGACAAAAATAATAATTTTGATTAAAATAAATTTGAATATTTTTTTTCGCCCGTTCATGAATGATGGCAGGAGTAATAAAGCAAAACCCCACACACCTTCCCAACTCCTGCTGCCCGTCATCATGTGATGATGATATTATGATTTGTCAATATCTTAATTTACGTTTTATTACATCCTATACAATATTCAGTCAGTGCTCTCAGTCAGTGACCACTAGGTGTCGTCATTTGTCTGGAGGTGCGTCGTGACCTCAGTCATTCTAGCATCATTTGCTTCTGTCAATCTTGTTCAGTCTTGCACAGTCTTTATATAGTAGGTTTTCCTTGCATTAAACCCTAAATGTATTCATTTATCAATCAGTCATTATATCTAAAAAAATATTTGCAATGACTATGGACATGCTTAAAACCGGTTATATATTTATTTTAATAAAGAATTCTGAATTCTGTTAAATGCAAAAATACAGTTGCAGTTTATTTAACTGTTAGTTCCAGAGTACTTAGCAAAGTTAGGATTTGTCTAATCTCTGTTATGCCAATGCTGTGTATAACCATATTTTTCCAAGCTTTAATTACATTTTACAAAAACATGTTTTCTAAACAATGAACATCCCGTAGTAGATTATGTAAGTAAGCCCAAATAACCATGTATACATAACAACAAAGTTCCAGTTTTACATAACACTGTGCTTAACGGCTAAAAACCTGCTAATTCTAAAAATATTTTATACTTGATACTGATCGGTCAGAAAGAGTTAAACGAAAGAGCAAGATAGCAAGGAAATTTTATATTATAGTTATGTTATAATTCCTAAATAGTCCAAAGAAAAAAACACACATTAACACATTAAATTAACTTAGTTATTTAGGCCATTTTCAGAGGGCTCTTAAAAGCATGAGATTGACTTTTTACTGTTGTAGAAAAGTAATGCATCATTGCTGATTTAAACTAGTCAAAACAGTTTAATGTTTACATTCTTACCATAAAGCTAAGAGTTGTTGATTTTTTTTAATATATATATATTTACTAAATGTGATGTACTTTTGAGTGAAACAGGGGAAATTAAAAGAATTTGGTCCGTTCATCAGAAAAGAAAAGAAAAAGAAAATAACAGAATATAGATTAATTAGGAGATATTTAGAGAAATACATTTATTTTGACAAAATTACTTTTAAAGATATGTGTAAAATCTAAATTCAAATGAATAAGATGTTATACTCATAACATAAACACTCTACTTTTCACTATAGACTGAAGAAAAAATAGGAAGCAAAATAGTTACAAATCTCAAAATTCTTGGATCAGTAGCTAAAAAAACAAACCGTTTTTTTTTTTTTTCATATAGTGTTTTGCTTGAAGAATCAGAATAAGATGAATGATTCAAATGGATGAATTATTTCACAATAAGATCTGTATATTGCATTTACAAAAATGTTGGGAATGAGGAGAGGGTAGCATTTTCTGTTTCATGTTTTTGTATTCCATCACACAGTAGAGAGTGAAGTGGTAACTGTTGATAAAGCATATCCCATATTACAGTAGGTATTCATCCCTATAGAAGAGCTTTACTAGCATTGAAAGTCCCTGTGGGTACTAGTTATCTCTCACTGTACTCCTTCAGCAACACCAGAACATTTTGGATGCTTTTGGATCTGAATTTAGATACTTGATCTCTTGAGACCAGAGCGTTGTTTGTATGTATGTTATGGTATGGTATGGTTTTTATAAGTCTCTATTTTATAAATAGGGGCCTTGTATAGCTTTGGCTACTACAGTAGGTGAATTACCTACAGTGGCAAACAGTTCTGTAGGCGGTGTCGTACTATATGAAATTACTATTAAGCGTTGTCCTGCTCTTGTGGATGATATGAGACAGTAGGGGGGAAACATGGGGTGGGTGAAAAAAGAAAGTGAGCACTGACAGAGCTGCAAAAGCTGGCCAGACCTGAGAGGAGCTGTTGGCAGCTCCTGCACGTTTCCGCACCACGAAGTGGAAGTCTTTGAGCATGGGGAACCACCTGGTCACCCGTGTATTGGTGTCCTTAGCCCATGGATGAACTTCCGTCCCAGCAGGTAATACTTCAGCTCCAGGACTGCCCATTGATGGCTAGGGCCTCTTTTTTCACTGCAGCATAGTTTCTCTCGGCCTGGGTCAGCTTCCTGCTAATGTACAAGACAGAATACTCCTCACCCTCTTGAACTTGGGACAGGATGGCTCCCAGTCCTGTATTGGAGGCATCCGTCTACAGCAGGAAGGGGCAGCTAAAGTCCGGGGCCCGATGGCTCAGACGTGAGGGCTGTCTTGATTCGTTGGAAGGCCTCCTCGACCGCCGACGTGCAGGATCCTCTCCGCCTGGACCTTTCTGGTCAAAGGGGCGGCTAAGGAGGAGAAGTTAAGGATAAAGCAGTGATAGTACCTGGGTCTTGGTCTTTGGTGTCCCTGCTCCCCGGAACGCCTCCACTTTCTTTTCCTGGGGGCAAATTATTCCTTGGCCAACATGGTAACCGAGGTACTTCGCTTCTGAAAGGGCAAAATGGCATTTGCAGGGGTTGGTGGTGAGCCCAGCCCTACAGAGCTCGGACAGCACCAACTGCAGATGGTCCAGATGGTTCTGTCATGCCTCAGAGTGGATTACACACTTAAGCGCATTCAATTAATGGTACCTGCCAGTATCCCTTGGTGGAGTAGAGGGTTGAGATGTATCGAGCCTTACCCAGCCGGTCCAGTAACTCATTGACCGGAGGCATTACCCCTAACATCAGCATCTGTTGCATTTTCTCCTCTAAAGTCTGCTGACGAGCCTCAGGGATACAGTAGGGCCACTGCCGGATGATGACTCCTGGTGGCGTCCGGATATTGTACTGGATGATGATGGTCTTCCCGGAAAGAGAAGACAACACAACAGAGAACTGACCGATCAGGTGATGCAGCTCCCCCTTCAGTGCGGCCAAGAGGTGGGGGTTGACATCTACAACCACGGGATCGGAGACAGTGAGAGATGTGAGCTGGCCAACCCATTTCTTGAGGAGGTACAATAGTTTGGGGGCTCTTCACCCAGGTTGACGAACTTTATAGGTGGCCGAACCAATTTTCTCCAACACTGTATATAGGCATTGCCAGGAACTTTTAAGCAGAGTTGAGCACCAGGACCATCACCCTATCTCTGGGCTGGAACACCTGTGGTTGGGCTGCCCGCTTGTATTGGCGTTGAGCCTACTGCCCCTTGACCATGTGTTCCCGGACTAATGGCATGGCACAGTCAATCTTCTCCCTCATTTGTTTGATGTGCTCAACAACAGAGCAGTGTACTGCAGGCTGCTGCTCCCAGGATTCCTTAGCTACATCAAGGAGGCCTCTGGGTTGATGGCCAAAGAGGAGCTTAAAGGGGGTGAAACCAGTTGAGGCCTGGGGTACTTTACAGTTTCCAAAGAGCACATAGGGGATCATGAGGTCCCAGTCCTTCCAGTTCTCTGCTTCCACTCGTCTCAGCATTTTATTTAAAGTTTGGTTAAACCTCTCCACAGGCCATCTGTTTGTGGGTGACATACTGTTGTCCTCTACTGTTTCAGCAGCCTGCAGAGGTCAGCCATTAGCTGGGACATGAACAGGGGCCCTTGATCAGTCAGGATCTTTGCTGGCATGCCGACTCAGCTGGCCAGCAGAAACAGCTCCTGTGCGATGGCTTTGGCTGTAGCTTTGCAGAGGGGAACTGCTTCTGGGTACCGGATGGCATAGTTGACAATAACCAGGATGTGCACGGGCAGACTGGCAGCGGCCCCACAAGGTCCATCCAGATGAGCTCAAAAGGCACCTAGATGATGGGTAGAGGTATGAGCGGACTTGGGGGAGGAGTTCTGGGCGACGTCTTTTGGCAGGTTAGGCAGGCTTGACAAAACCGCTTCACCTTGGCGTCCAATCCTGGCCAGTGGAAACGGTCCCAAATCCTCTGGGTGGTGTTGGCCGCCCCACGTGGCCTGCCATTGGGTGTGAGTGAGCAAGCTTTAGCCCAGCTACCGTCTTGTATTTGGGGACATCTTTACCCCCCCGTCGCTGTGCAACACAGTAGAGAAGACCGTTCTTTACAACAAAGTGCGGGAGAGAATAGGGGACCATGCTGAGTGTCCTTGCCCTCAATGACCCGTACTTGGGTCCAGCAGTGCTTCAATCTGTCATCCTCGCATTGTTCTTTTGCGAAAGAGCCCCCTCCCATCACCTGCTGGAAGACATCATAGGAAAGGTTAGTATTTTGTCAGGGGGACTCATTATCTCTCCCGTTGACGGAGGCAAATGTATCATATTACACATTAGTCTGATCTGATCTTATTGTAAGATATTACAACTCTTATTAAGAGAAAATACAACTTATTATAAAGTTATTTATAATGGATTATGCATTTCTTATAATGCCTTAAGAATACTCTTATATTGTATTACAAATACAGGCTTCATAAATACCACAAGGTGCTTCAAAAAAAAAAGTATAGCTGAGAGAAACAAGCATCCTGTCAGGGCCGGGTCAGTCTGTGAAAGCGATAAACTTCCACACACCCACTCTCAGAGCGTGACTCGCTGGCTGTGGCTGCAACACAGCAGTAATGAAGCAGGTAATGCATGCTTAATGAAGCATAAACACATTTAAACACAGCTACACAGGAGAGATTAACAGCTTGTATACTCACATTATACACCCACTCCAACATTATTACAACAGCAGAGCCCCCCATCTCTCTAGCTCTCTCTTAGTTTCCCCTCATACACGCGCTCCGACTCCTCAAACACACCTGTGAATAAACCTTCAACTGCTCTGATAGTCTCCCGCCATCTGTTCGTCTCTGCCCCTCTTGCCTCTCACTGCAGCTACAGACGATTGATCGCACTGATAATAGACAGGGTAAACGCCCTCCGTAGATTTGATTACTCTTTTGACTACATCTTGCTTTGTTTATCTGACAGAGATCATAGGGAGAGAGCAAAAAAGTCGGATCCTGACGGGTTGCAAGTCAGATTCGAACCTAAATCACTCATGTGAGCACCAAAGCGCAACAGAATGTGATGCGAGCTTGCGATGTTTAAGCAGCCTAAATAATATAGTTTTCACCTTAAATGAGTTGAAAAAGGTGAAAAGAGGATTTGTTTAAAGTGACAGATATGATCGTACTTTCCACAGCTGATTGATCACAGTAAATTAAGACAATTGTTTTTGTATTGCAAGTTTAAATATGTAAATGATGTATTATATTTGCATATTTATGTACTCATTTGCATGCATTTCCAGAACAGAAAACTGAACATTGGATAAAGCCATGTTCAAAACGGTTTCATTTGTTGGACACATTTGAGGTTTTTACAGGATTTTGTATCTCTTTTGATGAATGTGAAGGTGCTGTTATCTTTTTAGGTGTAAAATGTTATACAAATTCTTATTATTAAAGATATTTATTAGCATACTGTTAATCAGTACTTAAAAAGCTTGGTCACATTTTATATAAGCATATAAGTACATACAGTAGTAGTTAAGGCCACCTAATATAAAGTGGGACATAAGGCTCATATTAATTTTAGATACATTAATCTAACTATTAATAAGCAGAAATTAGCAGTATATTGCAGTTGAAGTTAATAGTGAGAATTACTTCTCAAACTATAAACGTAGCTATACTTTTTTTTTTACTTTTGCCATTTTTATTATCCAGAGATGATGGAGGATGAAAGGAGATTTGATGAAGATGGGTTGCAGGCCAGAATTAAACCTGTGTCACCACATCCCAGCATATCTGACTTGATTTTAATAAACCTTAGGATTTAAGCTTTGTAAATTGTGCGTTTAATTTTTCTTGCATCATCTGTACATCACGGGTGGTAAATACTGTCATTCTGTTAAAAAAAATACATCCATTTATAAGCATATCATGAAAGTAAGATATACCAGAGGTCATACAAAACTCTGAGGTTGAAAAATTGAAGGATTTCATGAATGTTACTCTCGTCCTTTAAGTACACACGTGAAGAAGTGCATTAAAAGTTGCCCCCTCTCTGTGCAAAGTGTACAAAGTGCGCTAGATGAAAAAGTACAAGTGCCACAGCACAGAGGGGGTACAGAAAGCCAGACTTTTTGATTAATACTCCTCTAAATTAACTGTTTACTCTACAGACTCTTAACATTCTCAGATTATGATAATTTTGTGACAGGCAGGGAGATTGATGTTTGAGAGCTTGTTTTAATTAATGGTTTTGTTTGTCTCTGGAGAATGGATTTTTTTTCGTGTTCTTCTTCATGGTTGCTTTTGAACACTTCTTTTTAAAAGAAGCTTTACAGCGAAGTAATGGGACCCCCATGTGTGTTTTGAATAGAAGTGAAAAAGTGTCTACAACGATTATTTCGTGTTTGAAGGAGAGGCTAATCACACATGCCGTCATGTTTGCTTTTTTTTACTTTAATGCCAGAGTGTTTATCGCATTTTTATGACTTTTGAAATGATCGAAAACAAAATTTGATTGTTTTTGAAAGTGTGTGCGTAGCGAAATTGTTAAAAATCTCTTATTTATGTGTTTATCGTCGAATGTACCATATTCCCTCAAAGTTTTAAGTAACTTTGTTTGAAATGCACTTAAAGTAACATTATTTCAAATCTTGTTTATGTTCACATAATCATAATGAAGGCTTGTTATGTCATTTCTTTATTAAAAATGCACTTACATACTCCTATTTCAGGATGAAGACGAGCGTTGTTTATTTTTTTGATCTTCTAGTTAATCTTAAAGAGATCACTTTTTGTTGATCATTTTCATTTTATCTTAATATTCAGAGTATTAATACACCATGCTTTTGATATCAACCTATTTTGTTCAAATTTTGTGGACATTTAGTGGTTTTATGTACTTCAGAAGCTCAACTAAGCGCAACAAAATACTAGCATTCACGGCTGATTAAGGGCCATTAAGGACAAAGATATTCCATGGTTTCACAGATAGGCTAGTCCTAGACTAAAATGTAAATCTGAGCTGTTTCAACTAAAAGAACCTTGCACTGACTGATCTTAAAATATGTCAGTGCCTTGTTTGGTCTTAAGATGCACACAGTAATGTTTTTTTTTTTTTCCAAATCATGTTTATAAAGATTGCTAATCCTGGTTTAGGCTAAGCCCTATCTATGAATTGTCCATTGTCTCCTAAATATCTGGAAGAAATAATTTTTAGTGAGAGCCAAAACTGAAATTGCATTGTGAAATTACAATAGTTTAAAATTGATTGTGTGGTAAACAACACTCAAAAATAGCTAACTTCATACAGAGAACATATGTTATCATAAAACTGCTCAGAGAGATGTTTCGTTTGTATATTTAGTTTCATGTCCTTGTAGGTCATTCTACAGGAACTACTGACAGACACAGATAAATGGAGAAGTTAGTAGGAAGGCAGGGAGTGAGGAAGAGAGAGTGGAGAAAAAAAAAGTAAAGCTGACAGGAAAACAGTGTGCATCAATTGCATTATTACCATCTCTAGGACAGGGTCGTTTTTCACCACAGATACCCTGATGAGAGCTCTGACAATATCTAGTCTTAATACCCCTCTTAGTAACACTTCCAAACACGAGGTCTTTAGTAATGATGACACCTAAATGCGGGGCCGTCGTCAGTCAGAAGGGGCCCTGTGATGTGGGGGCCCACTATGGTATACGTCAGGCCTGAGGGTGAGCGGGGCCCACCCTTAAAAGGATTTAAATGATGAATCTTTATTAACCAATAAGACTTGTGTTTTTGCAAGAGCAAAATATTTTTCTTCTGCCTTATAACCTTTCTAAATATGTAATGTTTTGTTTTGTTGCAGTTGTGCGCTCGCTCTCTGCGGGCCCTCCACAGGTAACGGCTGTTAAACAGTGAATTTCGGCTTCTCCGACCTGCCATCATTATGTAGAATCGCCTAAGGTCCAAAACTCCTGCTCGATAACTCATGCCCCGTGCAAATTCCCATGCAAACACAGTCAATGCAAAACACATTTCCTGCTGTCAACAACATCGCTGGCGAGAATCAATCAACCGTTCATCCATTTACACTCTTTGCATACCCTTATGTCAAAGAAAAAAGCGCTCCGAGACTCCGCAGCTCTTCTGAGGCGATCGTTCCATCGTTCTGAAGAATCCATCAAGCCGCGTTTGATTGATAAGTCTGTCTGCGCGCACAGCAGTACAGCTACAGCAAATGGGGTGGCAAAGCGCGAGCTGACATAATGCAAGTCTGCGCAAGTTTGGGAGACAGACTGAGCGCGTCCGTGGGGGGTAAAAGTTTGATGCGACATGCTACAAGACACACAGCACTCGTGATGGCACACACAAGCTGCCCCCCTGTCCAACCCCTCCACCAAAACGGAGTTCAGCATGTCTTTGTAAAAGTATTTTGGAGCTTGACACCATTGTGGGTTTTACGTCGAGATTTATTTTCAGATTTAACGGCGTGTGTTTATCAGTTGTGGCGCAGTTGTTTTTGGAATAAACTTTTGATACATCCAGCTTGTCAAATACTTAAAACATGGATAATTGCAAAAATAAGTCAGGGTGGTTACTGCAGTGCCCCCTCCTGTTTTAAGAGTTGGTCGTGGCAGAAAAGAGACATTTTTTATATTGCGCAAGCAGTATAGGTTATTAAGGCCTGTTTACACCAAGGATGGTAACTATAACAATAAGTATATTGACTATATTAATACGTTTGAATAATTTTGTGAGAATAGTAGCTCAGTTCTGCCATGAATTTCTGAAGATTGTGATATTTTATCTCGTAATTCTGACTTTTTCCTATTTTCTTGCAGTTGCGGGAGTAAAGGTCTCAGAATTGTAAGTTATGAACAGTGCCAGTTTTGCTACTTTTATATTGCTGGAGTCTGGAGGCAGGGGCGTTGTAGTTGGGTAAAAAAAATCGGACTAAATTACCAGGGCCCCAAGTGGCGGGAGGGCCCTTGAGGAGGGAAATTTTATTTTCCTTTAAATATAATTTTAAGAGCCCAATAAATGTTGTTACCTAATGTAAATGCTAATATTTGGGTAAATAAATCAGTTGATTGATGTATTAAATGGTGTCGTAGGTAGTTGTGAATATATTATATATATATATCATATATTATTTATTTATTTTATATATTATTATTATTATATATATTTGTAACTTTTTTTTGATAAAGTTTAATAGTCAGTAGTTAATTTAATAGTTAAAATTATGTGAACGAAATGGCCAAAATTAATGTACAAATGATTCTGAACCAGTACATTTTATAAATAGTTTAAAATAGTCTAAAACAGCCGTGTATAATAACACAAAGAGAACTAATACAGAGAATTGATTTCTGTAAGCAAAATTATCATTTTAACTAAAGTACACAGAAATGAATCACAATCCAAAATGAATGAGTTTGAATTGAATCACAATCCAACTGAATCAAAATTATTCACACTCCCATAAAACACAAAAATTATAATAATTTTAATAATAATGAAAAACTGGAACACATTGATCACTGTATAGGTTTGTCTTAGGGTTATTTGCATGTAATAATGCATAATTTATTGTTGTTGTTATAATAGTAAGTACATGTAATAACAAGGACACCTTAAAATAAAATTTTGCCTAATGTGACATTTTAATTATATTAATGAATTACTGAAATATTGATTACTGTCAAGTTCAATGGCTTGATTCCCTTGATTGTCACCACCAAGTCTTTGCATCCGATGAGATTCATCCACTGAATTTCAGCACTTTATTTTGATTTCTATCAGCAAGTCTTAATGACAAAGGTGCTTAAAAACAAGGCGATCTTAAGGCCAGTGTAATGGATCTCACACTAGGGGCCAGCTGCCTACAATGCAACGCCCCCCGTGCGGAGAACCGCCCCCCCTGCGTAAAACACATTATTCTTCGGGGGGTATGTCGAAGCGACACGACCCATTCGCCTGTGGGACCCGAGGGAGGAATATGGGCCCCCTCTTCAATCTGAGTCCCTAGGAGGGCCACCCAGCACCTGCTAACCCAGGGCAGTACTCATCAGAAAAGCATTTAGCGCGCTTGCTAACTCCAGGCCATAATTAGGGTGGGTAATTATTTACAGGCAGCACTGGGCAGAACTGGCCTAGCATAAACAAACAGGCGGCTTGGAGACACACGACAAACATCGTTAGCTCTTCGCTCATTTTCGCCCAAACGGCAAAAACACTAGCAGCATGTAGACTCACTCCCGGGGAAAAAAAATACCCAAAAACTTCTGGTCTGAAAAGCAATCGTTTCCCAAATAGCTAGCACATTTGAGACACACAAGTAGGCTTATTGTAACATCTGTAATGTGCTACACGCACACACATACACACACACACACACACACACTAAGAGATACACACCCAGACTCACACACTCATGAATATGATAACGTGTGAAATGACAGATTTATTTGTGTGTGGCTCCAGGGTTTTATCTCTAGCACAGTTCATCAACTCCTCAGCACGAGGACTGCTAACCAACGCAGCGCCTGCACATGCTAATTACTGGACCATGGTTAGCTTCAAACCTCAGATCTGCTCCCATCATAATATGTGCCCTGCTTTTTGCTTTTATGAGATTTTTATCTATCTGTAAGGAATGGGGGAGGTGGGGGGAGTAAAGGTTTAAAAGTTTAAATTAGACTGAGACTTTCTGTAGCCTGAAGTGCATGCTACAATGCTAATGATGCTAATTGTCTCCAATCTGAATGAGCTCTTTTTGTACACACAAATGCACTGCTATTCATTTCATTTTCAATTACCAGATTAAAATGAACTTTAATTTTTTTATAAAGGTGAATAATTCTCTCTTTTATAAATATTGTGATCAATTTCCATAGCGATTCGAGCCAACATGCTGTAAACATTTTCCTCAGACAGGAAGGATGACTGTGTACAGGAAGAAAACAAATTGTTGGTTAATCACCCCGTAACGCACTGACGCAATAATCATTTCAAGGACCGTAATAGTTATCAATTACAGTAGTCCTAAATTACGCAGTGTGTGCTGTGTACATAGTGATAGTTTGACTGTAACTAATAAGTTATGTTGTTTTAGTAGGCTTGGTTCTTTCAAAATCGCTGGCTAATTCTATTTTGAAAGTGCAGCACTATTCACTAAGCCGTTTCTCTAGTGCATATTTAATTTAACAGGCAGTAAGACGGAGAGATACGAGAGGGGCTGAGAGTGCTCCAGATGGCTCCAATGCTCCGCAGAGAACTAGGCCTCATTGTTTGATTTTTTTCTTAAGTTTTAATTAGCTGCAAGAACAAGAAAGAAAAAAACTTGTAGATTTTCTTTAAGGAGTGGGTGACTGACTGTTGTCAAGTAGAATTTACGTCTACTGAGTGAAAAGTTAATAAATGAACAGGCAGCGAAGGATGATACTGATTTCAGTTAGGAATACACAATCCATCAGTATTTGTTGATGTTGACATTAACTGTGCATGCTCATTTACTGTATTTTATACATTTAGGTTTACTGTTACTGTCAGGTAACACCTATTCAAAGTTAAAGAGTTGGTTCATCCAAAAATCAAGATCTGTCTTTATTTACTTAAACTAAACTCACTTGCATGTTTGCACTGTTTACCATATTTGTGTGCATGCTGAATAATGAGTAATGTTTATATATTAATAAAAGCTTAAATGAAATCTGTTCATAAAGCAAATGTGAAACCTAAAACTGCTCAAATCATGACTGCCGCAAACCTGATTAGACTTTCAGATTAAAAAGTAAAAAAAAATCTTTATTTGTGTTCCAAAGATGAACAAACGTCATATGGGATTGGAAGTGATTGATTTTGTGCTGTATGCTCCCTTTAATCTTTAAAAACACTAATAATTTAATGTTAAATTCATCTTCAGCTAATCTCAATATGAATTATTTTATATTCACAATACGAATATCTTTTTTTAAAACTATAATATTAACGCCCAAATTCACTTTATTACGATTGTTTTTTTAATTTTTAGTTTATTTTCTCATTTATTTAGACTAAATTATATAAACTATTTATTGATTATCACATTTATTGATTATATTTCACTACATATGAAAATATTTAAAGGTATTATCAGCATCGGTGCACTTTTACAGTGTTTGTACATAAAGTATACAGAAATACTTTCTTAGCTTAGGGTGTTTTAAGGCTTTCTGAAGCACTGCGATCTTCCATGGTTATTGTCACACTTGACTGAATAAGTATCATTCTGTCATCTGCACAGACACATACAGTGAACACAGACACACACACACACACACACACATATACTTTAATGCACTAATCAAAGCAAGCTTATTTAGTCTTTTGTAAAGCATTTACGGCCTGATCCTAAATGCTGCGCTTGTGGCTTTGTTCTCTTCTCAAACACAATTAGAAGATAATATATAAATATATACATACTGCAAATGACATGCATATGACGGCTTCATTTGAAGCCCGCTCAGGTCATTAGTAACCCAACAGGGCGCTACAGAGCCGCCGGTCCCTTTCTGCCAGTCGACCAGTGGAGATTTATTTGATATTAACTCCCTAATGGCCTAGCTCCTTTTCTGGTAAAATATGCACAAAAGTCCAACGCGAACATTGCCATTCAGTTGAATGCTTATTTATTCACTAAACGAGGATCTAATGTTCAATGTTCCCTGGACGCTAAGGTAGTTCTGGGGGAGGAAGGCTTCCCCCTACAGCTATATACATCATTTATTTTACACATATCCCGGTATCACACACTGGGCAGCGAGGGGAGAAGAACGACTTTATGAAAATCAGAACAGTGAGTGTTACAGGGGACATTAAGAGTTGGAGGGGGAGAGCTGTGAATGGAAGTGAAAGAGGAGCGAGCGAGAACATCTCTCGCCCGCCACCCACAAGCATGGCGGGCTGCACTCGACACCCCTCTGATAAGAAGCGGGTTTTCGCTTACCGCGTCGCTTCAGCTCCCAGGGCCTCGCAGCCCCGACAAATGGTCGTTATCGCCCAGTTTTGCTTTCCACATCCACTTCTTTGAGGCATTAGGAAGGATGCCTGTCTAAACACACTGTTAATTTAGTCGCGGCGCTCACGGTCATGAGGCTGGCCTGTGTTATGTTGACTCTCGTTTTTAATCAAGTCTTGTAAGATTTGTCAATGAGCTCACTAAAATGAAAAACTCTCATTAGCTCTCACCTGTTTCTCACCATCTATACCCAACACTTTCCATTCAGGTATTGAACCAAATCCATATAAAATCCATTTATGTTTTAACCTTACTTTCTCAAATAATACCTCGAAATAATACCACTTTTCCTAAACTTTGTTGCTTAGGTTAGTCCTCGTGTCATCAGTTGAAGCTCCACAAAAGCTTAAAATACCATTGCTATTACTAACACTTTTTATAATATGATAACAATATAATATGATAAGAATATGAATAAAAAGTTTCAGATTCACTACATCACATATATCCTTAAAACATAAAACATCCAATTTTTTTTCCCTAAATTATTTTTTTTTCAGTCTATTATTTTTCCCTATTCACCCATTAGATCCACTCTGTTAATACTAGCACTGCTTGTAATAATAGTAATAGTAAGTGCTAGTACTATTAATATGACTAATATACATTTTCTATTTTAATCTTTAATATATTACAGTATAATACAACTCACATTATTATATATATTAATTATAAATACATACATATATCCTCCTTTGATTTGGTACATCACATATAATGTTAACAACTACCCATTTTTTTTATTTTTTATAATTTTCATGATAGATAGATAGATGTGAAGAAGGGTCTAATAGACATATTTGACATATAGTGACTGATTACAGGAAGCCAGAGGGTTCACTGCAGTGTGTTTAGCTTATAAAGAGTAAAATGGATTTTCGAAGGTCTGTTGGTAATGGATTACAGCAGGTCTGAAAATAGCAGGAATATGTTGATGTAGGTGCGAAATAAGCATAGTTAATGAATTGTGGCAGGTATAAGGAATAAGGAATGGATTGCAGAAGGTAAGACGTAACCGCAGGGAAAGGGCTGTGGTAGGTAAGGGCCACTGACTGTGGGCCCCTGGGTGTGTGTGTGGCGCGGGAGACAGACTCTGCCAACTGCACGATTCACTAAGCTCTCACCAGGGGAGAGAGATAGATAGTTTTAATGCGTATGTGTGAGTGAGAGAAGCGAGCGAAAGAGAGGGGAAAAAAATACAAACACAGAAAAAACTAAATGTATATTCCACTCCCCTCCAAGTACGAGAATGGCTTTTGTAATCTATTGTGTATGTCGGCCTGATCTGCAGGTAGAAAGACGAATGAGTTTGCCTGCATAAATATATAGACCAGAGGCAACGGGAAGGAGGGACAATTTTATATAAATCTACCTCAAGTGCGCCATCTTGAAGATATCAAAGTGAGTGAGTTTATGTAGGGATAAAGCCTAATCTTAAAACTCTGCTTTAGGGTCGAACCCTGAAATATCTCTTATAGAACTTGAGCATTAGGCATATGCCCTGCTATGACTGATATAGAATTCATAAACTTTAAAAAGGGACATTAAAGCGATCACCTAAACTTATGGGAGGACTTCCGCGCGTCACACTTAAAGCGATCATATGTTAATCGGCATCCATAAATCATTCGGTGGCCATGAAGTCCTCTTGCTGGTGCCAAAGTCCCATTTCCCAACAGGACCACTCTAATTGATTTAAATGCTTCGTCCTTGCGGCAACGCGACTATGCTCGCTTAGTAAGGGGTCTTTAACGTTATTATTATTACTACCGTGATTGCGGGTTTCTCCATTTCCTATTGTACGACGAGAGTCAGAATCTCTCGCCCAAAGCTGAACAAAATAATTATTAGCATCTTGGAACAAACAGACGAACCCCCCCACCCTCGCCTCGCGGCCCCAAGCCGACCCCCTCCTCGCGCGCTCATCTCCCCATCTCCGCTTTTGCCACGTTCAGCCTTTAATTTATGCAAAATTAATTGATATATCTTTTATAATTGATGTGCTGTAAAATTAATGAGTAATTTATGTAATTAGTCAATTAAGGCTAATTCCAGCATATGTTCAATATGCCCAGAAGGTGCACTTTACAAGTTGTTATTTGTCCAGGAGTTGAATGCAGTGAAAGCCGTCTAATTAATTTCCTATGCATATCAGCGTGTTGTCTACTTAACACCGCGCTTTGTGGGAGCAGGTTTAATATTGATCTAAACAACACGGTGAGGAGGAACGGCAGCCTCGCAGGGGCCTTCCGGTGCCAGGCGCCGCGTGATGCGCGTGTCAAAGGCGCTTCTAAACACACGTTATTCGTCAGCGGTCCGGCGCTCAAGTTGCATTTCAAAAGACATTAAGCGCGAGACATAATGGCGCTGGGTGTGAAATATGCATGTGTCTCGTTCGCCGGTGACCCTTTAAACTAGAGGAACACCGGAGCTCTTCAGGAACATAATGAGAAAGATCTGTTGGCTAATTAATTGACACCGTTTTGAATATTCATTGCTAATATAACCACTACGCCTTTAATTATATTGTTGGACATCTCTCTCAGGAAGGTAAATCACTGAAGGCTTAATTAATGTAATGTATTCGCGACCCGCCGGGAGCCGCGAAAGAAGGCGCCTGGCGGGACCGTGCCGTGACACCTGGCCGCGCAAGAGCGGCGGCGCTTTTGTTGTTCTGTTTACCGGAGTACCTGTTCTCGGGGGTTGTGGTAAGGAAGTGTTTATCCTTGTGAAATACGAGCAAAGTGCAAACAGCTTGACAGGTTGATTCTGACTCCGCTCAGCGCCGGTGAAAAACGGGCGCGCAGATGCGTGCGCTTCTGAACGACTTGACTCAAATATTTCACCCGAAATCACTCAAGAGTTGTGAAAGGCTATGTAATTATGGAAGCTATGTGTTTGTCTATTACTAGGGTCAAGTTTCATAAAAGCTATCCAGTTTATGAATCATATTCAGGGATGAATAGATCCTTTTTTTGAAGATGTGGTCTCTCCTGATTCATTCACTACTGCCTCTCTCCATCTTTTAAAGCGGCCTTTTATTTCTTAGCACAACTTATTTTTATATTAAGTGGTAAGCAAAAATCGTGAAGTTTCTTTTGAGAAAAATTAGCTTGTTTGATAAGTAAATATCTGCAGAGAAGACCTTAAAAGTTGCCTATAGAGGACAATTTAGTGGTTAAATATAGGTTAAATAAAAAAAGCCATGTTTTCCGAAGCTGCTGATAATATTCTGTATGTTAATATTACGAATATCTTATAAACATGACTTATTTCAAATAATAATTAGCAAAATAATATAATTTAATTCAAAAAATACTAGTTTGTGCAATTGTAAGATATAACATACTGGACAAGGTAATGCAAATAAATAATTTTTCCCTAAATGTAAACCCCCGTTGCCTATTTAATTTAATTTTTATTTTAAAATTAAATTTAAAATTTAATTTTTAGTTTTTTCTCATAACAGAAAAAAATATTAATGTATTTTTATGACTATGTTCATAGCTATAGTTCATAACTATAACTTTCAAAATGTATAGATAATACAGTGGTATAATGAAAGCATGACTTAAACTTTATCAGCACATCTCCAGCAAGTGTAATGTGCACAGTTACTTAACACGAACACAAATCATCATTAGGGTATAACTCATACGTTACATAAATATCAGTCCAATGTACAAAAATGTATTTTAAAAAACGAACTGTTTATAATATAAAAATAGAAATACTGGTTTGCAGGAAAAAATAGAATGTCATTTTATCCATAAATATTTTTATTTGGGCTACAGTCTCTTTCTTTTAAAGAACGGCGTTATTTACAATGTTTTACATCAGTTTTACAGTTCACTGAATGAAAATTAAACCACTGTTAACAATGCAAGGCAAGTATTAACTATATTTCTATTTGAATAAACTCTAAACTTCGAAAATTTTCTGGAATTCGAAATCATTTAAAACAATTCCAGTGCACTACAAAACAGTAGGCTATACGGATCATTCACATTCACGTCATTAGTCTTGCAGTGTGTGTTATCATTATCAGACTCATTAGTGAGCGTGCTGCTCTTTGCCTCTGATTGGTACAGATGAGTAGGACTAAACGCATATGAAGTCAGACCCTCCCCCTATTTACCCCTTATTCGTCCTAAAGTCAGTGTCATCATAATAAAAACGCAACTTGCGGGGGGTCTGGACCTCTGCCATTCTTACAAAAGCGTCGCGGATCCTCTGTGAGTCGAAGCCAAGCGCGTGCATCCTCCGAGAGAACTTCCCGCGCTCAGAGGAGTAACATTAGACAGGTAACTTTCACACGGTCCGGTTTTGTTTTACATACTTGTGGATTCTGAACTTTGTGAAATGTTTTCGTGACTAGCGTTTTATAAAGCAGCTCTAAACATAAAACAGCTGAAGTCAATCAAAATTAGGTTACTAGTGCGCTGAATGACTTTTTTATATCAACGGACGATATGCTGGCTTGCTTCTGATTGATCCTCAAGAGATTTTCAAAAATGCCTCGACCAGGCAAGAACTCGTACAGTGACCAGAAACCTCCATACTCGTACATCTCTCTCACCGCCATGGCCATTCAAAGCTCCTCTGAGAAGATGCTCCCCCTCAGCGACATCTACAAATTCATCATGGACCGCTTTCCGTATTACCGCGAGAACACTCAACGCTGGCAGAACTCACTCCGCCACAATCTTTCCTTCAATGACTGCTTCATCAAGATCCCCCGGCGGCCAGACCAGCCGGGAAAGGGCAGCTTCTGGGCCCTTCACCCGGACTGTGGAGACATGTTTGAGAACGGCAGCTTCCTGCGCCGCCGCAAGCGCTTCAAACTCCTCCGGGTGGAGCATTCGGCTTGCAAGAGCGGCCCCGTGCTGCACTCGTACCACTCTCACGCCCAGCATGCCTTGCACCAATCCCACCACCATTCAAGCAAGTTGGGCGTGGGACACCCAGAGTACCTGGGCACCATGGGGCGGCTCTCGCACTTCCAGAGCTACACACTTGGTGGCGGGCAAAGCGGCAGCTTCAAGCACCCGTTCGCCATTGAGAGCCTGATTGGCAGAGACTATAAAGGGGTGATGGCCAGCGGGCTGCCCATCGCCTCTGTCATGCATCACCTGGGCTATCCCATGCCCGCTCAACTGGGCAGCATGGTCAACTCGGTGTGGCCACATGTGGGCATGCTTTCTGAGCCGGTGTCATCAGAATACCCACCCTTCAATGTGGCGGTCAAGGGGCTGTACCATCATCACCCGGGAGCCCAAAGCATGCCTGCTGTGCCCGTGCCCATCAAACCCACACCAACCCTGGGCGCAGTCCCGTCCTTGACTGGCATGACGCCGGGAGTAACGCAGCTGTGCCCGAGAACTGCAGCACTGATGGAGAGAGACGCAACAGCTCTCGTTGAGGAAAAAAGCATCTCTCTCCATCCTGCTCTCCTGCAGTCTTGAACCAAACGCTGAAGATTCAGACAAGAGGGTACGTAGAGCATGTTTTGGGAATGGCCGTGGACTGATTTGAGATGCCAGCCTTTTCCGGAAGATTCTTTAAGAACTCTTTTTTTTTTTTTGGGCTGTGTTACATTCTTCAGAGTGCATATTGTCAGAATTTGGCTGTGCAGGTTTCTGCTTTATGGTATGTTTACATGTTTTAGCTTCTTTAAAAAAAACTGTACTGTACAAAGGACTGTAAAAACTGGAAACAGAACAACATTGATGTACATTTTGTATACCCTTAAACATTAAGCCTTATGAAAGCTACACAGACTGTGTGTAATGAATTAAAAATGACAATTTGCATGCCTGTGTGCCACTGTTGAAACAGTGGATTGCTGTGCGTCTGGGAGAGTGTCATGAAATAACCCAAAGTGAATTTTTTGCTAAATTATTGTATTCATGTAAGATAGAAAATACCTTTATGTTAAAATGCTGTTATATATTATCATAAATGTTATACTTGTAAATAGGTGTAGAATATCATCACTTATAGCATTTGAATTGCACTTGTGGTATTTACTAACACAACGTTGAAATATTTTATGAAGATGAAACAATCAAATAGGCAATTATAGTGAATAAATGCAGGCCTGGTTTACGTGTGCTGTTTTAAAGTGGCATGTGAGTTTAAAAACAAAAGCAGTATAATTGTATAAGATTTGTAAATTAAATATTTTTAGAGTAAATACACAGTGCAGTGGAATGTCTTTATTTCTTTCTGACTGTCTTTTTCTCGCTGATTTGTCCATTTGTGTATACCAGAGTAACATTATAGCTGTTAGTTCTCTAATTTTAATTTGCTCCAGTAAAATTAAAAGCCTATATGCATGCATAAAATTATCAGCAAAATGTCTTTAAAATATGCTTAAATAAAAAGCATATTTTATATAATAGAAAATGAGCATTTTTATGATTAGGAAATAGTTGTTAAATAATCTTTACATTGTGCTTTCACTGAATATTCTCCTTACTTCATTTTGAACAGACAGTGGCTGAACATCAAAAGCATAAATAGCTTAATAGTAATGGTTTCGCTTCCTCACCATTTTTGAACATTAAGACAATTGTTGCTCCAAGGCACAGAGACGAAAGACTGAGTCTATTTGCCAAACTACAGAAAACATATTGCTGTCCTGCAGAGGAGCGCTGACCTAATAATCCAGCCTGTTGTTGAGTGCTGCTTCATAAGTTTAGTGCCGGATTGAATTCATTTCCAGCCATCAATATTCTATGTAGCTTTCTAATATATATATATATATATATTTCAAGATGCATGCTTATCTAACCTGACTTTTACAACATATAAACATAAAATATTCAAGACAAGTCTTCTGTCATGTATCATAAATTTACCTGATCTTCCATTTAAAGTACATGAAACTAAAATTATGGAGAAAAAAGTTTCATTAAACCAAGTATATCATCTTTCAAGAAGCAAACACATTTGTTTTATACAAGGCTAGTTGAAAATGTCCATTCGAATTCATTTTAATCGTGCAGTTCAACCTGGTGGCCTGTTTTGTTTTTAATTCCACATTTTAAGAGTACACATGTAGATGTAATTAAAATAATATTGATACACGAATAAGGATGACCATAAAATTAAATTATCAACTTAAATGTCAGTCAACAGATTTTCTTTGTTGAAGGATTATTTTCTGTGTGTGTGTCTGTGTGTGTTTGTGTGGGATACTGTGCTTTACGTAAAGCGCCGGTCGAGACGGCCACACGACTTCAAAAGCAGCCGTCTGATAAAGTTGTTTTGTCCTGCCCGTCTTGACATAAATTTCACCTTTGAAGTTGAGAAGCTGGTCCTCTTCACAACACAAAAGCTGCCAGTCGGGAGGCCATTTAGAGTGTCACTGTTTAGCATGGCAAAGGCTCTCTTATACGTCTTGATTTGCGCGCTGCAGCACACGCTCACATCAGGAGAGAGCCGAACCTGCCCTCTGAACAAATAAGATGCACAAGTGGCTTCCTGATGTGAAAACTACACCCACATCGCATCTAGTCAATGAAAATGATCCGTCTCTCTTTCTCGCACTCCCTCTGTTCATTACTCTCCGGATTCATTACGGTCTGACGGTAGCAATCTCAATTTCTTGGCATCTTAAACGACATAAAATTTGTCTTTTACCATAAGCAGCTACAGTGTAAATTTCAAACAGAATGTCACATATGTAAGTGCCTGTCGAAAAGTGAAAAAAGCAAATATGTGACCATTTCTTATTGCAATTATGGTTACGCTGTGACTTTTCAATAAGAAGGATATGCTGATTTTTTTCAACCCTCGAGTCTTTTAAATATGGATTATCAGGATGAATAGGAATGAGGTCATCGTCAAGTTGCTGGTCTGCGGCTTGTTGAGGGGCAGAATTTGATATGAGATATTATTGTCAATTACTCTGACTTCACCAGGGGTGGAGGTGACACATTCATGTCCATCTTAATGACTGCAAAGATCTCGTCTTCATAACGAAGCGTTTAATTCATGAGGCTTCTTGCCACCGTGAGCCCCGGCAACAGCATAGATACTTAGTACAATTGTATAATTCCTTATAAATGTTATAATTCTGGTCACTAATTAAGTGTGGATTAGTATTAGATATATTTCTCATAACGCATAATTGAACTGATAGATTCACTGTTTAATGTGTCTGGTGATATCGGGAAATTTTGGTTTGTTCAAATTTAGGAACGATGATGGAAATCAAATTCGCTCAACAACAGCAAACTCAAGTACCATTAGGTTTATATACATTTGATACTTTTTGCTTCAATGTTTGTGGTCAGAAATCTAGATATTTTTAAAGAAATCAATACTTTAATTTAGCAAGGATGTGTTTAATTGATCAAAAGTGACAGTAAACACATGTATAATGCTACCAAATTGTTCTTGTTCAAACTAATGCTGTTTGTCAAATAGTTCACAGTTTTCATAAATATATGAAGCAGCACAACTGTTTTTAACATTAATTATTAGGAGAAATGTTTCTTGAGCAGCAAATTTGCATATCAGAATGATTTCTGAAGGATCATGTGACACTGAAGACTGGAGTAATGATGCTGAAAATGTAGCTTTGCATCAGAAGAATAAATTATATTTTAAAATACAGGGTATACTGAATAGAAAGGAGGTTTTTAATTGTAATTAATACATTTTTGAAGAAGAAAACATTAAAAACGCCTTACAACCACAGGCATTTTAACGTACTAAACACCTTCAAGGTGTTTAATTTTGTTACATATTTTTTTTACCATGAGTTTTATAGAATTTTTATTTTTTAAATTTCAGAATTTATTTAATCATTTATTTTTTATACTTTTCAGATTCCTTTGTTTATTTAGTTTCTTGTTATTTTTATTTAATTTTATTTAAATCAAATACTTTCTTCTAGTATGAACGTAGAACTTTTTCATTTTTAATGCAAAAAACTATAAGGAGCATACATCTTTTATGTATTCGTGTATCATTTTCCCCTTAAATTTCAACTGTACCTTAATTTGAGACCTTATTTCCACGCCAACCTACATTTTCTACACTAATCAATCTATTGATGCAAACAACAAGTTAACTGTGATGACAGTAGAATGACAGTATATTCAGATTCAGAAACAATGACAAAAAGACACATTTCTCTGGTGATGGATGAACATTGTGAGTGGACAAATTCAAACTGAGGGATGCAATGAAGTGTATATCCTCACAGAGATGTTAAAGGACATCATACATTTAATGTGTGGCAGCTCTCAGGTGCTGGAGTTCAGTGGAAGCAAATTGATTTGCTCTTTCAGGGCTGAGCTTCATTACTTGGCGTGTGCCTTCTGCCTTTCCCCTTCAACACACCTCCAGCCATAAGTCAGCGGCTCATAATAAAAAGCTCATCTGCCATGCATTAACAAAAGATGAGTAGAGGTCACCAGAGCTGTAGTGCTGGTCACTAAATCTCTCTTTCTCAGTGATTCACTAAGAATAGACAGCCGTGTTCGGACTGCCCTGCGGGCTAATTGAAATGGTTGGAGGTTGTCCTTTTAACAAGGATTGTTAGATGCAGCCAAGTCCTGTGTTAATGGGGCTCAATATAGCAGATTGTCTGCTACTTCCTCTGATTACCTCCATGAATTCTCAAGGCATAGTGTCAGTGTTTCCAAGACCTTTATGAAGTTTTTAAGCTTTTCATAACTTTCAGCTGTCCTAAAAGAACTAGCTGTCACGCTTTAACTCCAGTGAAATGTTTTAAAGATGTTTATTGTTAATAATAAGTATGGACACAAAAAAATAAAGTTTTTTAACATATAAATAAGTAAATGTATAAATGTTGTCATCTCATAAATAGCAAAATTACATATTAGCAATGAATCAACTACATTTAAAATACAAATAAAATAAAATACATAAATACACTTTATTTTTTAGGGGATGTTGTTAAATGAATAATATTGTTTTTATATAGTACTTACATATAATTTATTATATAAATAAATATATTTGATATTTAATATTTAAATGCATGTGTGTGTATATTTATACAGTACAATAAATATACACATCACAAATAAACACATCACACATAAATATATCTAAACATAAACGTTTTTTCTGGACATTAATCACGATTAATTCTTTAACAGCATCAGTTAATATTATTAAATATCAATTAATTTAATTTAGGGTTACAGTTGCATGGTTTACTTGTAATTATGCAAAATTTACTATACTATAAGTACAGGTAATGTAATGTAATATCACATTCAAATAAAGTGTTCTAAAATGTATCTTTAAATCTCAAAGGACATCAAGGTGTCACTTTCTTTAAATATGGGAGTGGTTTTAATGTTTTGATTAATCTACAACTACAGCAAAAATAATGTAACAGTAATGTAACAGTAATGTAATTTTTAGTGTAGTATTTCACAAAAATTAGGGTTTTGAACTAGATGTTTGAGAGAGAGAGGAAAAAATCCATGGCATGAAAACACATAATTGAGCAATTGGATATTTGTTTTAAAACCTTATTTCCCGAGATTATAACTTTTGTGACAACTGTCCCAGTTGCATTGTGTTCCTCAGCTTAATGAAATGTGTATGGCATATTTTTGTGGAATTTGTTCCAAGAAGAAAGATAAACATGACAAAAAAAAAACTGCATTTGGGCAGCATCCTAATTTGTGAATAAATAAAATGAATGAATGAAAAAAGTAAAGGTTACAGAACTTTATATATCTGGCTTTATATACAGTATAAAAACAACAAATGTTCTTATTTAGATGGCTAAGGGAACGTGTGTTTGTGTCCATGCACGTGGGCTCATTTTTTAAGCGAGTGTCTGATGAGTGTTGAGAGATGCACACACTGCTCATTTGAGTTAATTGGCTGTTGACAGCAGTTAAAGGAAAGGTCCTGCGCTGCCTCCCTGCACATTTATCTTGCTATTAGAGCAGGCACTTGGGTTTTTATTGGACTAATTAGCACTCTCTTTCTATCTGCTTAACACTGGCCCTGCAGCATGTGCACTCCTGCAACATGTGTGTTTGTGAGAGTTCATACACGGCACATCTCTGTAATGATTATCTCAATTAGGCAAACACTTTGGCCTCTGTTAACTGGCTTTCTTTCTCCTTCCTGTAAAGTCTCGGAGTGCTCGAGAAAGTCAGAGCTGAGACTGGATCGAGAAACTCATGCTCGCCCTCCTGTGTTCAGTTCATGAAACAAGGCAAGCTGTCGTATTGATATTACAACAGTTTGTCACATGTCTTTTAATTAATTAAAAATCTTTTCTCCAAAAGTATTGTTTGCTTTTGTATCTTTATTGTTGTTTAGTAATGGTTTGTGTTTGTTTTGCTGTTGGCTTACCTGAAAAGCCATTAAATAATCTTTTAAATGTTTCTGTTTCATAATTGAGTAATCAAACCTACAACAAATTATTAACTTTAATTGCAATAAATAAATGTAAAATGGCTGAGGCCACCCTAAAACGAAACTCAGGACACTTGATCGGCCACTGCTGCATGTCTTCATGAAAGCTTATTATTTGCATGTGTTTTAAAACTGTGACATCTTAAACATTTAAGAGTTTAAAGCATTTAAACAAAAAATGTGGAAAAGCTCAACTTGAGCACTCACGCTCTGTGTCCGTCTCACAAACAGCAACGCTGAACCAAGATCTCCTTCACGTCCTGCCCTGAACAGACAAATATTAATTGCAGTTTAAACAAACAGAAAAAGAATTTAGGAGTTTTTGGTAATATTTTTTACCGTTTTCTAAACTACTGCAAACATGATGATAATGTGAGAAATGTTAAAGGTGCCTGAATAAATTCTGGTTTGACTGTATCTAGCTCCACCAGAGGGCACCCACATTCACCACACCTCTATTTGATTCTTTCTCTCATGGATTTAATTTCCCATCAACCACTGCACCTCCACACCTGCTAGCACTCAGTAATAATCTGTCAGTTGTTGCTCATCACCACACCCATTCACCCTCACTATTTAGCTGTCCCATTCCCTCTCAGTCAGAAGTGAAGGATTGTCAAGTATTCATTCCCGTATTTCCCTATTGTTTTGTATTTTGACCTTTGCCTGTTTTTGCCATTGTTTAATTGTTCACTGCCTGTCTCGACCTTCTCGCCTGTTATTTTTTCAATATTAATGCACCCTTGATCAAACTAAATGTCTCTATGTTCACGCAAATCATTCATGATGCAGCGTACAGGTGAGGACAAGGTTTTTTAAATGAATCTTTGCAAATCGCCTTTCCTAATAATGTGCTAATTAGCAAGTTTCACAATGAATGTGGCTAAACCCTCAGAGAGCAGCTTGGGAGAGAGGGGCGGGGTCAGCAGAGCTCATTAACTTTTAAGGAGAGTGACACAATATGGCTTGCCCCGAAAACAGCTGTTTTTGACAGGGTAAAAAAAAAATTTCACCCTTCCAATAAGACATTTTATCCAAACTATGTTATAGACTTTCATTAAGACCCTAAAGCAGTGGTCTCTAATACAATTCCTAAAGAGCCAAAGCTCTGCAGAGTTTAGCCTGGGCCCGCCCATACTTCCTTTGACGCTACATTCATTTTGTGAGCAAAGTTAGTCTGGCAAAGCTGCCGTTTTAGAGCATTTCTGTTGCCAAAAAAAGTGGGAACCAATGAAAAACAAGCTCCTCCACACGTCTATGGCGTTTTAAATATAATTGACTCACACTCATTGGGCCTTGAAAACTGGTTCCGGTTAGGTCGCACCAAATAAAAGAGTGGTTGTGGTTATCTAAGAATACTGAAACTGATCACTTCTTTATTTGAATTTGTTTTAATACAATTATAAAATATACCCAAGGCGTGGATTGATGTCAGTTTTCCAGTTATGAAACACAACACAGATAGGTATTTTTTTAGGTATTTATTTAGATATTATAAATATATAAATAAATAATATAGGCATAAAGAATAGTCATTCTGGCACAAAAAGCTACATCACATCACAAAAGGAATCATTTGACTGTTTTTTTTTTTTTTTCAGTAAAAAGGTTATAACATTTTGTTTTGATGGGTTTAAAAATGTGTTGTGCTTTTAAGTCAGAACGTGAAAACAACATTCACTCACGTTACTACAAAGATTTGTTGGGTTTGTTTTATTAGAGCATTCTGACTTGGGTTCACGTGCATCACTTTGAATTACCACTGTGTATAAAATGTGCCACATAAGTAAACCTGCCATGCATTGCCTAACTCTTGCTAAATTACAACAGCTAATGGAACACGATCACACATACAGTACTAGAAATGGGGCACATTTCCATGTGTGTTTGCGTCACAGTGGCAGTAGCTGACAAAGAGGTTTGATTACAATCCCCAGCACCACTCCTCGGCCCAGTCCTGAGGCCTTATCCAGAACCTTCAGTCTAAGTGCCAGCTCTCCCAGACTGCCCTGCTGCTCCTCGGGCTCCTGGAAGAAGAAATCTTCATTGAACACAGGGTTGCGGCAGTTCCTGATGATGGCGCTGTGTTGCCGCTGCAGCTTGCCTGGGGTGAGGCTTAGGGTCAAGCTGCAGGTCAGAGGTCGAAGATCAGCGGGACCTCTCAAGCCTTCCACCGAGATCACACGGATGCGAACTGTGGTAGAGCACTGGGCCGCACTGGTCCTAAAGGCGGAGACACGCACCCGGCCTCTCTGAGGAAGAGGAAGCACGTGCTCTTGATGAAAACGCTCCTGGCAGTGCAGCATGTCCAGAGGGAACTGGATGGGCGGGGCTAGTTTGGCACAACGCGACATTTGAATAACTTTAGCTCGGTGAGGGATTTTTGATCTGAATTTTTTGTTTGGAGTGGCGTGAACTTTCTTTTTCTCATCTCTAGAGGCACGAACATCTTGTTCTTCAGAGATTGTGAAATCTTCTCTTCTGATTGGTGGAGGTGTTGAGTAAGGGGAGGAGTCAGCGGAGGGCGTGTCGCTCTCAGTGCTGGCCGTCCTCAGCACTGCTCTGCAGGACAGTTTGGGTGTTTTGATGGTCATTCTCTCTAGTGTGTAACTGGTTAGTGTTGAATGGAACAAAGACTCTTTACGACGCGTGTTGGGACTCTCGAATAAACCTGACTCATAGCATTTCAGTGAATACGGGATGGGTTTGAGTTTGTTTAAAGCCGCTGTTGGTTTATTTAGACTTGCTCTCAGTGGCTGGGTGGTACCAGGTCTTGACAGTGATGTTTTTGCGAAGCTGGAAGCTTTTTTTTCTTCTTTCAGAGACTGTGAGATTTTTTCAGCGTCTGCCATGAGGCAGCGCTTGGTCAGCTTGGGCGGCAGGAAGAAGTCAGGGATTTTATCAGGTGTGAGGACGTTGATGTGCAGTTTATTGAAGATGCTGGTCTTGGCTGAAATCTCCTCTTTGTTTTTGCTGATGAGGTGATTGATCTGCAGCGGGAGGCTTTCTGCTCCTGCCTGCATTTTCTGGATGATCCACATTGTGACTGATAATGCTGATCAACTCTGCACAGTAAAAGAAAAAGGGTTAGTTCAGTCAAAAATGAAAAATTGAGTCAATATTTATAGGTTCTTCCAAACCTATTTCACTTTTCTCCAGTGCAGAACACAGAAGAAGATATTTTGAAGAATGTTGGTTGCCAAACCAATACCCACTGATTTGCATTGAAATAACAACAACAACCCTTGTCAAAATGATTTATTTATGCTTCATAAAAGAAAGAAAATTATATGACATGATGACACATGTCTAGTGTATCATTTTTAGAAAAGCAGTCTTCTCTCCGATAATGCAAACTTTTTTACCGCTTAAATAAGTGCATCATCTGGGTGCATTTTTTTTATTTGGTCAAATTTTCAGTATTAAAACAATAAACAAGATTTATTCTGCAAAACATAGTGCATACATTTTTGTTTGAATAAATAACTTTCATCTTGTGCAATATTATGTTGTGCATCAATTAAAGCTTAATAGAAGAGAAATATATTTATTTACTTTGTTTATATCTACCAGCACCACTATTAATATATTTACATTAAGAAAGGCCAAATATTTATATAAAATGTATTAATGTTGGAGTTAGAAGTAACTGGTCAGATCATATAATAATCATTTATTTTTTACTGAATACTTTTAATGGAATAATACCACATTTTATTATAATAATATAATAAAAACATTTGAGAAAACAAAAGTCGCACAGCTCTGATTTTATAATATAACTGTAACTTACTGTTTGAGCTACTTAACCTTAGTCAAGAGAAAATCTTGTGTAAATGTTATTCATAAATACTGTTGTTATTTGTTAGTTATGCTACTTGTTCATTGATAATTCACATTTGTTTATTATACATGAATGTTACGTTATACAACTAAAATGTTAAGCATTTATTAGCATGTAAAAGTTAACATAAACACAGAGTGTTGAAAGTAAAAGTATTCATGTCTTGTGAATTAACAAATTTTAACAAAATTAACCTTTTTGTGAACTGTCAACAATATAGACGATTTTGTCCTTACCTGTTTGGATGACCTGCAGTGGAGATGTGTGTGGTCAGTGTGTAGTTTTAATGTTGAGTTCAGGTCAGTCCATCGTATATTTAAATGCACAGTGGCCAATCACAGCAGACTTTATATCCTATAGGCTGTCACTCTCTCACCTCCGTATGTAGCCTGGAATAGTTTTCTTATTGAATCCTTGAAACTGATTTCAGAAAAGCTCCCGCAATCAGTAACCTATAAAACATTTCTATCACAGAAATGCCACACTGTTCTCAGATCAGATACACATAGATAACCTTTTTTTCTTTTTCTTTCACATTCAAAGGTCAAGAGTGACATCACTGGTGTCACTTCAAAGAAAAACCTCTGCTTAGAAAACAGTTTGGTCAGGCTCTGTTCTCCGTTTTGGCCTTCATGTAGTGGGGTCAGAAGTCCCACTGAGTTGACCGTCCCCATTGAAGGTTGACGTCAGCTGTGCTCATCTCCTTCTCTGGATGTGTCTTTTGTTGTGAATGTTTGTTTCTAGAGGAAGTTTTGTGATTTGATGATGTAGTTTTGATTGATGTAGTTATCATTTTAAGAAGTTTTTGTTTGCTTTTAGTGGTTTTCATCTGCTTACATTATGGCAGGTTTGTGTACAAACATGTGTAAAATCACATGCAATATTGTAAGTCATTAGAAGGTGGTTAATTGTATCTGAAACATAATGAAACTGGCTATATTCGCAATAAACTACTGAAATCCTCAAAACAAAACGCATAACCATATTAAAAAAAAATTTTTTTTTTTTTTTTTTTTTTTTAATCTCATTGGCCTTTTAATAGAGTGACATTTAACAGTTTGGATTTTTTTGGGCCGTATTAATGTTTATATAAGTTTGTGTGTGTGTGAGTAAATTGACAGTGACAATACAATTCTGCAGCGCCATCTGGTGGATTTCAGTGTAAGTACTTATATTTTTGGAAAACATTTTAGCTTTTTAAAATGTAAACATTTTTTTGTATCTGTTTAGTTGTTGGCCACTAGAAAGTGATTTTGATACTGATACTGAAGTAAATGGTTGGGTTAAATTCTCGAAAGTTGTAGCGGCAGCAGCACATTGATGGCGTGATCACTGTTACTACGCTGTCATCTGTTACTTTTCTCAGCGCTCCTCAGGATTAACCAATCACATTCGGCTGTAATTACTAGCAACATTATTAAATACATAGCAATCTCTTAAGCAAATCTGTACCATTTATACCAATTATTTGAATCTAGGAATATGCTATAGCTAATGGTTAAATTTAGATTAAATATTTGCCTAGTGAGACACACAGATCTTGATATCAGTACGGTAGCGGATTGTGCTTTCAGAGCCCCGGCGCGCGACCTGGTGGCAGACAGTGGTCTTACTTTAAATGGAAACTCCAGTGCTGTGGTCACAGACGCGCGTCAGCTGGTACGTCACTCCCGACACGCGGATCTTCGGTCTTGCATCCTTTCCGTGACAGTCTGCTCTGCCGGTCTGAGGACACGCCTTCCGCTCGAGAACGGAAAAGCTCCATAAAGCGCTGAGAATAAGTGTTTCTATAATTACTGCGCACGCGACGCGCGGATCATGAGCGGCGCGTCTGTTAAGTGATCGGTGAGACGTTCAGCCGATCCGCTGCTTGCTCCGTTCATCAACCAACTAACTGTTAGCTGAAAGCTTTAGCTGCCAGATATTACCTGCTTATAAAGTCATGTAATGGACCAATTTTTGTTTCGAACAGGGATATAATATAACCTGACGTGTAAGTACTTGATTTATTGTATTTCATCACTAATACTACTGTTTAAGGATTTTGTTAAATTGTAGTCGTGTGCTATTGAAATTCTTGACTAATTCAACTATTTCTAGGGAAAGTTTTTGTTTCTTCCTTAAAATATAATTGGACATCGAAATCAAATAAATTTTACTTTTTTTTTTATTTAGAACAGTGAATTAAATGCATTTTAATGTAAAACATAATGGTCATTGTCATATAATTGTCATTCACTTTATTTAAACATATAGCAATATAGCAAATCATTTAATCAATATGTTCCAAATTATTCCTAGTTAACCTGGATAGCCCAATAAAAGGTCCATCAATGGCGTACCTAAATTAATTAAGAAATTATTTTTTCTTTTATAAATATTATTAATAAGGTCAGGACTTTGAAGATATAGTAATTTAAGGTTATTTTGCATTGTTAGTTTTTCAGATTTACTTAAAATCTTAACTGTACCTCAGTTTTCTTTGGTGAGTTTCGATGCTACTTTAGTATCATTTATAATTTTAGTAATTATTTAATTAATTAATAAAATATTGTTTATTCAATACTAAGCTAAATTAAGTTAAATATTGTTTATTGATGTTTAGAATGACCTTTTATATTTTCAGATTTTTAATTTAAGTATAAGTTTTAATAATTTAATAATTTCGTTTCTCTGTTATGTAAGTGTGTCTCCCACCACTGTACTCGTGGGAGCTGTATGACTCAAACGTGTCCTTGTTTGAGATTCCAGTGTAGCTTCAGGCCACTCTGTTTGGTTTTGTGATCAACCTGTTGCGTTTACTTTGGCGTGTTCAGTCACAATTGGTTTGATTTGAAAAACCTGTACTTGAGTGAATTATAATCCTTTTCCTGTTTGTGTTTTCTCCACATTCTCCAGGTTTCTTTATTTCAGGGTTCTGAGCAAAGACCTGTCAAGTTCTGAGCCTACAGTTATCTGAATGGCAGTGTTGAAGAATATGCAACGTTAAATGCTAAGTAAATTGCCTTTGGGCAGTGCCACACGCAGAATGATGTGTTTGCTTCATCCAGGGCGCCAATGGAAAAGAAAGACTTTATAATGTTACCTTTCTTATTTATGGACCCAGTCTACCTCATGCTCTGGAGACCTTGACCCTTAAAGTGCCACTTTCCTCTCCAAATGTATTTATTTTCTTCTTAAAAACAAACCACTTTTTGTGAAAATGGGCCCTTTTATGTCTCCTTTCAATAATCTGCTGTGCATGCTATTGGGCATCTCCTTCACTGTCTGGTTCACACTGCTCTTGGTCTTCATTATCGTTCCTGCCATTTTCGGTCTGTCCTTCGGAATCCGTAGCCTGTACATGAAAACGCTGCTCAAGGTGTTTAAGGTGAGTTAAAGGTCATCTCTTGCTCTCTGTTGTTTAGACTGATTTATTTGTGGCCTTTTATTTGTTTACGGAGCAGAATAGAGTTGACAGGAAGATTGAAGGGAGAGAGATGAAAAAACAATCATTCAATCAAAATAGTTGTTATAAATATGATAAATTAATTTAGGCATCACAACATTGAAATGTACAGTAAATTATGACATTTTCTAAATATTACATTATACTGTTAAAGCACTTTTTATGTTTTAAAATAGAAATGTAAACATTAAGAGTTCAAAATGTAGTAATTGATTGATAACAATATTGCACATCCTTCATGTGCCATTATATATATTGTATTCTAAGGTTAATCAAATAATATTAGGACACTGTTATAAAACATGTTCAAAAACATAATAATATCAGAGTTCCTTCTACAAAAAAAGTATGGCAAAAACATGGTGCATTTTGATACTTTTTTTTTATTTATGGAGTGCACTTAGTAGTGTGAACCTCTCATGTGCTTCCAGAGCACATTGACAGGGTTTACATATTCATAATGTTATATTATGGAGGCCATCTGATAAGATGTGGATGGAGTTGAAAGGTTATCAAACATTGAGTACATTGTTTGCATTATTGTTGGTCTAAAATCTGTTAGGATCTAAATATAAACGCACCATCAGCGTACTGTATGTAAGAGGCCAGATGCATGAAGTGAGATCTGGATGAGGAGGACAGGTTGATCAAATGCACATCCGTTGAACATTTCTAGAAAATACATCATTTGCTTCCTTTAATGGCATATTTCCACCATGTAATAATCATGGAGTTGAGAGACAGGAATGGAGGTGGAGTGAAGAACTGAGGGGCAGCCCCTCTCCAGCTGTGGCTGATTTATTTCAAAATTACCTCACATCCGTCTGAAGCTGTTATGCAACCATTCTCACAGCATGAGCAGACATGTGTGACTCTAGTCCTGCTGTCTGGAACCTTTGGAAACAAGTATTTTCTAACAACAAACAGGATATTTTCTGGAAAATTAAGGAGAAATTCTAGTTAAACGTCTTGTTGTTTGGGTGGTAAACAACATTCAGTTTGACCAACCTATAGTTATGGAAGTTTATCTTGTTCCTAAAAATGAAAGTAGAACATAAGTAAAATGCTAAAAAAGTGTTATTCCTGGCTGTGTGTAACACCTACAGCTCTGCAGTTTGAGGTTAAGTTTTACTGTACTTTAATCATTAAGGACAAAATGATAAGAAATCTTAAAGTACTCTAAAAGGAATCCTTAAAGGAATCTCTATCTATTAATAAGAATCTGTTAATAAGCTAACATTGAGATATTAGAAGTATTGCAGCAAAACCTGTGTTAATTTTGCAAGATATCAATAGCTGCCCTTGAGTGTTTTCTGATTCTCAGTGCAGCAAGTCAATTGTGTGCATTGTGTGCTCCACATGCCTGAATTAACATACTGACATTATTCCTTCCTCCCACAGCTTTTCAATAAAGCGCTTGTTGTTCCCTAGGGGAATATTCAATATGTATGCGTGTGTGTGTTTGTGCTACAGTCCACTGCAATGTGTTTTCAAATCATAAAACAGGCAGTTTTATTTAAGGTCCATTATAATATAATCCATTGAGGATGAATGTATATCAGAATTGTAATATTGTACTGCAGGGATTATATTTTTATTTGTAGGGCAAAAACTGGAAACTTTCATTGTCCTGCAGTGACGTGAATGGTGTAGTTCGTTTTTAGACTATGTTTTGTTTTTGTTTTTTGCTTCTGCTGTCTTCAGGTTTTAAAACTGTTGTGCTCATTTGTGAATTTTTATGCATAAATATTTAGATAATTCTTACTATAAAAAAAACAATACTAGGATGTTGCAGTGGAAAGAAGTTTAAATTGACATTGTTTTCCTTGCTATGTTTTCCAGTGGGCCACAGTGAGGATGGAAAGAGGAGCAAAGGAGAAGAACCATTCTCTGTACAAGCCTTACAGTCTCAATGGTACGTGTGTCAGTGGCTCTGTAAACACTGTGTGCTGTTACACCTATGGGAATATGATCTGTTAGTCCTGCTGTGTGCTCATTTCCTTGTTAATCTAAGTGGCATTATTTGTTTTGGCGTTTCCAAGTGCTCGGTCGATCTCACGGGATGTGAACTGAGGTGTTTTTTCAGCAATGTCTGTAAATTTGGTTGCATATTACAAATAGTATTTCTTTAGGTTTTTGATATTGTACATATTTTTTAATCTCAGGCATTATTGCTAAAGAACCTACGTCGCTGGAAGAGGAGCTCAACACTATTCGGCGAAACGGCAGCAGCCGAGAGTTGGAAGGCTCCGCCTCCACCACCACAGTCCCCTCCCCTTCCTCGTCAGAGTTTGAAATGTCAGACACCTTCTACTTCTGCCGCCGTGGCATTGAAAGCATCGTAGACGACGAGGTTACTAAACGTTTTACGGCAGAGGAACTTGAGTCCTGGAACTTGCTGACCAGGAGCAACTATAACTTCCAGCACATAAGCTCCAGACTGACGGTGCTGTGGGGTCTCGGGGTCGTCATCCGTTATGGGTTCCTGCTGCCCCTCAGGTGAGGAAGAAGGAAAATAGGGTTTAATATTAAACGGCACTGATTTTAAAATTCTAGCTGATACAAATACATTTTGTGATCAATAACCCATAAATGGGGGATTTTACATTCTGTACTATTTTGTCTAAATAAATTAAACATATTACTGCATCCAGTGCATTTAGGTGTCATTGTGATGTACAGAAAAAGAAATGGATATTCATTTTAAAATGTGCTGAAAAAATTTTTAATGGTGGGCTTACATAGTGCGAATTCGGACAGTTGTAAGACCGTATGGCCATGCACACGTCACAAGTGATATTGTTTACGGACGCAGTGGTACACGACACAATTTTAAAATCACATTCACGAAGTTCCGTGCCAAAAACATGGGCTCTGAGGAAGAGAAAAACAAAAAAAGAAAAGAAAACGAAGGGCATGGCAAAGAGTTTGGCTAAAGGCCAGAGAATGAAATCCATATTGACAGTTTCTTTTTTAGGGATTATTACTATTTAACGTTTTATATTAGTTTAAATGCTGCTCGATATATCATACAGCGCTCGCTGTTCTTGCCAGAGTTTTCTTTCTCTTTCTCGACAGTCCAAATTCTCTGTGGCGCTGCCATGTTCATCTTTCTTCTTCTGTGGTTTTCTTTTTTAGCTTCTGATTGGTCATTTCCAGTTTGGTCAACAAATCGCCGGCACACACGTCACGCTTTCAACCGACAGCTCCCAAAGTTTTTTGACATATTTAAAAGTGATCATGTGTCGGGAAGTGCTCATCTTGTAATTTCTCACACACCATACGAGCCCCGTCCGTAAGAGAAGAGACGACTGCCTCCGATAACCAAAACAATCGCATGCGAGCTTGTACAACCTCAAAAATCGCACCGTGTACGCCAGCCTTTAGTAGATACAATAAATGTAGAAATAGAAGAAATGAGCATTACATTTATACACTGAGTATTGGCAGATATACTTAATCCAATATTAAAGGTGCAGTGTTTAAGATTGACAGCTAGCATTTGAGATGGGTCTGCAAAAACAAAGGCATTCCGCCCCAGAACGCACATTTTTAGAGGAGAATTACTTACTATAGCGTTATTTTTTCAGAGAAACAGCTGTGTAAACATAACATATTTCCTAAAGATCCACAATCATATTATGCTATTTTCTGCCATTAGAAGAGTCAAATCAATAATCAAAGAAAAGCTGTAGCTATTCTAAAGAGTTTCCAAAGTGACATATCATATTTGTTACAGTCCTGTAGATCAGATATATCAGTATGTTAATTGTCCTTGTAAATTTAGCCTTGATGTAATTGTGGTTTTATAGTTTTTATTCGTACACTTGTCTAACTTGCATTCATAGAAATAGGGTTAATTACAAATACATACAGTCTAAAGGGGGTCACACACCGGAAGAGAAGCGCCGCGCCGCGTCGCACCATGTCTTTAAAATTCGAACACATTGTTTTCTATGGGTGTACACACACCGGCGGCGCTATTCGGCGTCTGTCCGCGGCGCCCAGCTACGACTCAAGACGCTGTTCAAATTCCTGCCGCGCCACAGAGCGCCGCCT
>JAUCMT010000154.1:17531522-17545555 GCA_032357475.1 Enteromius thamalakanensis | reverse complement strand
CTAATACGATCAAAGCTCAGAAACGTAGCAAGGATAACCCATATGACATCACATCAGTGGAAAAATGTATGAACGAAATGTTATGAAACTATGAGAATATTTTTGTTTTCTTTGTGCACAAAACGCAATTACTTTATTTAACAATCTCCTCCACGCCATTTTGGAGAGTAATTAATCACACTTAATTGCATCCAAAAAAAAGTAATTGTTTACATAAATTATTGGTGTATATTTATATAAATACAAACACATACAGGGATATATTAAATAAAAATATGTTATGGTTATGTATTAAAAAATATAAAATAATATCGAATATAAGACTATGAAGATATGAATGTACAAACATGTAAATATTTTCAAAATATATACTGTATGTGTGCGTGCGTGTGTGTGTGTGTGTGTGTGTGTGCGTGTGTGTGTGTGTGTGTGTGTGTGTGTGTGTGTGTGTATAAATGCCGGCAAATTAATAATTGGGATTAATCACATCCAAAATAAAAGTTTTATAGTATTTATATAGTATTTAAGTAATATAGTATAGTATTTAAATAATATATGTGTTTATTTGTTATGTTTATATTAAAACACACACGTACATTATATATTTTGAAATAATTTACATGTAAATGTAATTTACATTTATATATTTATTTTCTTATATTTGATATTATATGTAAATGTATTCAATATAATCATATTTTCATTAAATATATACATGTTTATACATACTTAATAAATATACACAGTACATAAAATATATTATGTAAAGAAAAACATTTCTTTTGGATGCGATTAATCGTGATTAATCATTTGACAGAACTAGTTTGAACGACTGATGTCACATGGATTATTTTAACAATCTTCTTGCTATGTTTCTGACTCTTAAACATGTTAGTATCACTGCTGTCTATGAAGGGTCAGTTTCAAAGATGAACAAAGGGTGAGTAATTAGTGACAGAATTAAAAGTTTTGCGTGAACTATCTGTAGCAGGTTCTATATCAGTTGTGCATCAGGCACTTTTAGACTCTAATGTTATCTGATAGAGAGTGTGGGGGAAGACGTCACAACACACAATAGGTAACGGCAAATTAACAGCGGCTTGGTTTTGTTATTGTCAGGTGAGATGAACCGTCTTTAGCTGAATTTGAACTCCTCCATTGCTGTCTTTGCCTTTTATCTTGTTCCTGCATCGCCTTAATGTGATCATGTGTGGTATTTCAGGTCACTGTCCTCCTGTACATTCTCTATCTCCTTTTATCTTCCTCCCAAAATACAATAAGAACAAAGAAAAAAAGTGTTTTTCTCAGGACCTCTCCCTTGACCAGTCAAACTGGTTCCTTTCACAGGGACATTCAGGATTTTGTGAAAACAAAACGGCATGAAGATGACACTACTACACTGTTGGATGTCATCACAAACTCTTTCATTAGAATTGACCTGTTTACTGTTATCTCACATTGCTGTGCTTGTCCTGCCACTATTACACCCACCGCTCAGAGTCTTTTCTCTGTGTCTTTGTCTGGGACAGTGAAAATAAACCCAAGAATGGAGGCATCTGTGTCGCCAACCACACGTCACCCATTGACGTCATTATACTGGCCAGTGACGGATGCTATGCAATGGTAAGTGTGCAGTGTGTGTGTGCATGAGAGAAAATCTCTGAAAGGGTTAATTGTATGTGTGTGTTATAGGTGGGTCAGATCCATGGGGGCCTGATGGGACTCATTCAGAAGTCAATGGTGAAAGCTTGTCCACATATTTGGTTCGAGCGCTCAGAAGTCAAAGATCGCCATCTAGTGGCTAAAAGGTGACAACATCTCAGCTTGTCTTGTTTCTGTGGCTTTTCTGCAGACGTGCTGGATTCTTCTAAACTATTGTGATATTATAACCAAATATTTTTTTTTATAACACTATTGTCACACTATTGTGATTAGTTTCATGAATTTTATTTCAGGTTAAGCGATCATGTAAAAGACAAAAGCAAACTGCCCATCCTCATTTTCCCCGAAGGTGAGCTGAACTTATTTTTTAAATATTAATATAAAATGGGCCTATATTAGCCATGTATTTTTCTTTCATGCAAGTTTTGAGCATGTAAGATTTCTTTTATGTTTTTGAAAGAAATGTACATCAAGGCTGCACAGAAAATTCAGTAATGCTGTGAAATGAAAACTTACGGTAACAGTTTTTACATGTTTTTTTTTTATTTCAAAATATTTTTATATCATCAGCGAGTACTCTAATCTTTAGTGTCTTGTATTCAGATCCTTTATTCATAATCAATTTTGAAAATGGTTGTGCTGTTAATTAATTTATGTTTTGTAAGCCGTGATTATTTGTTTATTAGTTTTTCATACAGACCCAAAATTTTTGAATGGTGGTTTAAATATTTGTACATTTAAAGGCCTAACTTTAGACAGCATTAAAACGAATACGTGATATTCAAAATTTAAATCACAGTTGTTGTTCGCAGGCAGAGAAATATTGTATTTGAAAAAATTGTGATTGAATAAATTACTATTGACCTTTTACAGTTTCTCCAAAAACTCATATATGTATATAATGTTATAGTAACTAACATGGAACAGGTGTCATAAACTGGTTGTTAATATGGTATTATGTCTGTCTTATGTGTGTCTTCAGGTACCTGCATTAATAACACATCAGTCATGATGTTCAAGAAAGGAAGCTTTGAAATTGGCTCAACTGTCTACCCCGTCGCCATAAAGGTCAGAAATCTCACTTCTCTAATAAATACTGTGGGTAAGGGATGTGAACTATCCTTGAATACAAGTATGAAATACTGTATTGGTGTACAGCTTCTCTTGTAATATTCATGCTATAATCATAAATAATACAAAAATTACATTGTAGTCTGAGACTGCTAATGGGAACATAATATTATCCTAATATTAGGTTTGCCCTCTTGCTTTAACAAAAGCAGAGCTTTTGTGTCCGTCCTCATGATAATTTTGGATCTTTTTATTGAATATGACCTGAAAACACTGCATAAACTTCCACACAAAAATCATGTTTTCATATTTTTAAAAAAATAATATATATATTTATATATTGTCAAATTTATTTATTTGATTTTTGGACCACACTATAAAAACTGTGAGACATGTTGAGTTGGTGTGTTCTGTTACTTTTCTCTGTACTGATCTGAGTTAATACTGATAGATGATATAACAGTCAAAAAGAAAAAAATCCCAGAAATGGAGAGACCTGAGCCATCTCTTGGGATTTGGGGGTGGACTCTTTTGACTTGGTCCAGTAAGCAAGCACCTAGCTATCCCAGAACAGCATAGCAACATGTTTAAAACCACCCACAACATCCTGGCATATTAAAGTTTAGACATCTACTAAGAACACAGTGTCCTCTTTTGAGTAGTTAAAGAGCTTATTTTTTTCTTTCACTGATCATTTACATGTGCAAAAAGCCTCTGGCATGTGCTGTTTACACTCTAAACTTACTGGACATACTCATTATTTCACACTTAGAGACTGTTTTGTATTAGTAATTGTATTTTTAAAAGGGGTCATGAACTGCCTTTTTATTGTAAACTGTTCTCTGAGGTAAATTGATGATGTTAACAAGCTTTTTTACACCAAATAAATAAATAAATTAGTAGTAGTAGGCTATTTTCTGCCCTGTTGTTAACCCCCTTCATCATAACCCTTTCTTTTAATCTTTAAAAATGATAGATTGTAGACTTGGAAGTAAAGGCCCAATGTTATGATGTGCTGCTGACACAGAACAACATATCTTTTTATTTGTGACACTCTCCAAAATGTTGCTAGAGGATGATGCAGAGGAGAGGAATTGTTAAAAAAAGTTAACAATTAAAATGAACGATGTCATTGCTACATTTTTGAGCCTTTATCATGTTAGGATCCTTGCTGTCATTTTGAGGAAATTCATCAAAAATGTCTTAATTTGTGTTCTGAAGATGAATGAAGATGAATGAAGGTCTTAAATGATTGGAAGGAGATGAGCGCAAGTAATTAATGAGAGAATTTCTGGGTTTCCATGAAGGAGAGAGGTTTAACACTAAGTGCTAAGAAACTGTTCGCACACTGTTATATTTGTCGGCTCACAATTTTGAATGAGGAACAAACTTTCACCTGAACATGTGGATTTTGTTTTTCTCAACGTTACAATATAAACATGAAATCAGGCCACGTGTCGTGTACTGTACTTGGCAGGGCCTGCTTTATTTTCCTTTCCCCCAATAAGAAATAAAACCTTTTGTCTAATACCTTTTGTAAATAATGCCTAATTATAAACATGTTCAGAAAAAAGACAGAAATGTATTAAAATAACATTTACTTAATAAACCTCCTTAAAATAAATTTTGATAAATTGTTTTTATAAAATACAATATTTTTTTTCAAGAGTTCATGCTTTCCTAGTAATAATAATAAAGAAAATTTGGCGAGCTGTCTGGGGAGCGAGCCAGGAGAACATTTAGTTTCAATCTTTCTGAAAATCCCGGGTCGAATTGTGCCTTGTTTGTAAATGAATCTGTGGTAAATTGATGTACAGTAGAAGCAGGCATTGATCATCTTCTGCCGGGGCGGTGTTTATCCACTACATTATAGAGTGGCACATTCCACAAGCTCTCAAGTCTGTTTGGCAGACTGCCTTCAATATAAGCTGTTTTTAGACTAACAGGAAAGTTTTGAGTTCATGAACTTACAGTGTTTTATGGTACAGTGGCCTCTTATATATCAAATAATCAAGGGAATTTTTGGTTTCGCAGTTCATGACCCCTTTAATGCTACAGCTTGTAGGCTGGATGATTTTACTCTTGTTCTGAGCTGTGATGCTGCTTTCTAGGGTTAAAGTACATCTTTTACTTGAACAGCTCTTATGGTAAGAAAAATTATGAAGGGCAGATAATATGGAGGCTAATGTCTTAATAAGTATTTGTCAGCAGTAACATCTAAACATCCTTAAATCTAAACAAGATTCCTCGTAAAGCTAAATCGTGACAGATATTATTATGTAAGTTATTAGAAGACTTATTTTCAGAGAATAGATCTGCTGTTATTTTTTGTTGTGTTGTGTATGCGAAAAAAAAGAACAACGCAACAAAAATATATTGCATTAAATCGAATGTGATGTATTTCAAATGTAGGTTAAATATTTACTTTAAGAAAACTGGATTTAAACAAATAAAAATATAAACTGTATAAACTTAAAATAAAAGGAATATTATCTGAAAATATATTTTACTTATTACAATTTGTTTTCTTGTTTTAATAATAATGTGTGTGTGTTCACTGGAAAAAAAAAAAAAGGAAAATGTTTTTGTTGTCAGTGTTGTTGTTGTGATGGTTGCATTTGCATCTCTTTGTTTTTCTAGTATGACCCTCGGTTTGGGGATGCCTTCTGGAACAGCAGTAAGTTTGGGATGGTGAATTATCTGCTCAGGATGATGAGCAGCTGGGCCATCGTATGCAGCGTGTGGTACCTGCCTCCGATGAGCCGTCAGGTACGGCTCATACACATGCTTACTCTGTGAATACAGTAAAATCTGTGGTATGAATGAGTTGCACTGCCCTTCCCATTTTTGCATTGGTGCATTTAATACACAAATCAAGCACAAATGAGCCGGTGTGGGTTTGAGTTTTGTCCACCCACCACAGATTGGAAATGGACATATGTGTTTGCATGTGGGCATGCAAATAAACAAATAGACCATTGTTTTTAACGCATGAAAAGGCTCTCATCACCAAAAAAAAAAAAAAACCCCGAAATGGTCACCATATGTAAATCATTGCGCAGGTGGATGTGAATATTATTAGAGAAGTTCTCTGGAAAATCACTGGAATAGTGTTGGACTTTTTTCCTTTATGTATTTGTAGTTTTTTAACCATTTTCATGAGAATAATAAAGTTTCTTCAATTAGAAATGAACATGCCATTAAATGAAAATGCTTAAAATGAATATAAAAATATTGTCTCCTTGCAGGAAGATGAGGATGCAGTGCAGTTTGCTAACAGAGTAAAGGCAGCCATTGCCAGACAGGGTGGTCTGGTGGACCTGCTGTGGTAAGTCAGCTGTCATATCTGACTCCGTGGCTGCACTTGTACTTGTATAAAAAAAGTATTTTGAAATTTACTGTGAAGAAGTGCAGCTGTGGTTGCCAGTCCTTTTCCTTAAATATGGCTAAACATACTGAATTTACATTTACTGTAAAAAAGCACCAAATTCATTAAATTACATAATGTTAACTAGTGCTGCACGATTAATCATATCGCCATCGCGATGTCAGCCTATGTGATTACATTACAGCAAATGTTGGGATTATATTAAATAAACAAATGCAAATAAACGAATGAAGCGTTAAGTGCGAGTGATTTTAAGTCAATGCAAAGACGCAATTAGACATCCTGGAGCGTGATTTGCGCAAATTAAGAGGCGTGTTCAACACGCACGCATAAGTTTTACTGCACGCATAAGCAGCGCGGAAGCGGCGCGTATGCAGAGCATGATCAGCGCCGATTGTGTCCCATACTGGCAGCTTGTACTGCAGCCGGCTATAGACAAGCATCTTTCTGTCGTATTTTCTAGCGTTCTTCTCCGAACACAGAGTGCCATGTGCTTTGATTTATGTCATTTCTCTGCACCTGCTACGCGCTTCTGCGCTGCCCCGGTGTGCTCTTATCTATTAACATGGTCGCTAAAATAAATATGCGTTTCTTGCGCCCTGCTGACGCGTGCAGTGTGAAACCGGTGTAAATTCAACATGTTCAAGCGATTAGTGAGATATTTGTCCAAGTCCCCTCAGGGTGTAATGCACTTTTAGCAAAGAGGGATTTGAGAAAATGATTGGCACACTGGACAAGAGATGCCAAAAGAAATGTATATAATACTTATATACCTATAGTTATATACTTATAGTATATGTTACGTGCTGCTAAAATGTTTTGAGACAAAACATATTTTTATGTAAAAATATAAAAATATAATTTTTTTTATTTATCTGTACTTTTGACTTTTTAATTTTATTTTAATATAATTTAATTCAGTAATGTAAATATTTTACTTTTATTTAGTTTTGTAGAATTTAGTGTTTAATTAGTTGTTGCTAGATTGCTCTCAGTTGACAAATACAGATTTCAGCATTATTAGTAATATATGTGTGAGTTGAGTTGAGTCCAACCACTTATATATCGCAAATCGCAATTTTGACCTTAATAATCGTTATGTGACATTTTTCTCAAATCGTGCAGCCCTAATGTTAACTCTTTACCTGCCATTGACGGAATTGTGTACTAAGACCGGCGGAAAATGAAAAGTTGCGATTTTCTATATATTTTATGTCAGTCTTAGTAAACAATGTAACTATAGAAGAGTCAAGCTCTGATTTATGCTAAGCTGCAGCTAAAAGTGCTACCGCCAGACTCGGAGATCGACTGAATGGATAAGAAAATAATAAAACCCATCTTAACTCTAGGGGAGTTGAAAAATGTGCCTACTTTTAAATAAATTGACGTGTTCCTTTAAAAGACAATTTAATTGAAAATGGATTTGTGTTTCTTTTTTCAGGGATGGTGGGTTGAAACGAGGAAAAGTGAAAGACACTTTCAAAGAGGAGCAACAAAAACTCTACAGCAAGATTTTGGTTGGAACGCAAGAAGACCGCAGTCGTTCTTGAGAAGAGGAAGATGAATCAGGTGAGGACCTGAAGGCCAAGAGATGGTTTTGACACCTGGACAACTGCGTTACGCTTTTACATCACGTAGCAAGAACTGTCCTTGTCTTTTGTTCATCAAAGGACCAAAGCGTGTCCAGTGTTCGGTCAGATCATGATCAAAACACCATGAGACGTGTTTTGAGGCATAATGTTCCTTTGACCGAAGTCAGTGTAGCATGATTCAGTTTGTAGTGGCCGAGTTGCCAATGAGGAGTCACAAGCACGCAATTCAGCAGTTTAATGGGTTCTTTGTCTTTTTTTGTTCTACTAATTTATGATTTTTATTTCTTTTATTATCACTTACTCTTAACGTGTCATTAGGACGCAGTAAACTATTAAATTTGATGGCCATCTATGTTTGACGGAAACGCCTCATCAGGCTCATCATAGGTGTCCGAAAGCATTTCCATCTCTCTGCTGTGTGAATCACTTTAATCCTGGATTTTAACAGCAGAAATATGTATGGAAACCTTGCAGTTTATTTTGAGGACATCAAGCTTATCCTGACCTTTGCAGAGGAATAATCTGCATTAACTTTTCAAAATACCTCTGGATAAACAATCAAACCTGCGGATTAGAGAAGAATTTATATATTGTTTGTTTGTTTTTTTTCTCATCTTTGATTGAAAGATCCAGAACTATTTTTCATGTCAAATCAAAAGAGTCTTAATGACATTGGCCAAGTGATGGCCAATTGAAAACTCTAAGTGTTGTTCAGGTACTGCACACATTCAAATTAAAACCATTACTGGTGATATTCAAACAACACTATGCAGCATGTACTGTATATACAGTATGCAACCAGTGTTTACTATAGATTTTTTTTTTTTAGAGCAACCAACCTAAAGCTTGTTAAACAACACAATTTCAACACTTCAGCAGCATTCTATTATTATTTAAAGATAAAGTAAATTTTTGTCACAACAAAAGTGTACTGGAAATTTTAAAACATTAGTCTTAAAGCATTAATGCTACAATGTCCTGAATATCAGAGCAGGAAACACTGTATGCAACTAACCCGCTTTAAAACTGAAGAACTAAAGGGCTCATAATGAAGCGTGCTCTGTAAACAGAAAAAGCTGTGTCTGAAATCGCATACTCTGTGAATAGGCGCTTCTTTAGAATAAGTAATCACTTTGTGACCGCTAAAATTTATTTTCTATAGTATGTATGAATGTGTGTTGTATGAATGAAATCCAGATGTACTATATATGTCACATCATTGTTGTTGCCTTACTGTTCTTCACAAATCCACTCTTGTGGCATTATCTGGAAACGTTTTGTATACTATTTTATGAATACTGTGAATAATGTGAGTTTTTCTCACACTATCTAGTAAAGAAAGTATGTGATTACAGATGCAGACCATGTGTAGCAAAGGTCTTACATTTGGTTACAACCACTGACAAACAGGATGTTTGTTTAGCCAACAAAGCTTTTTGATGTATGTTAGTTTGGATCGGATGATGCTTGATTTTTGCAAATAACACTCAAGCTGTGTAGTTCCTAAAGGGGTAGTTCACCAAAAAATTACTCGCTACACCCGATTCCAGCGACAAGCAATTTACGTAGGTGTACATCAGATGCAACGCAGCAAAACCAATTCAATATTACAACCAATTTGAAGCCAGAAGTGCAATAAAATGGATGTATTTTTAATCTAATTCATAAATTTTAAACATTTTGAGCATTGTTAAATGGTTATCAGCTCAAGCAGGCATGTACTGTATAATAGAGTTCCCCCAATTGTTTTTGATTTAAAAAAAGCATGTATTTAAATATGATTAGACTTCATGTACATGCTTAAAAATTTCAATGGAATTCGCCGCAATCGGTGCTGTTCTTCACTAATTACAAGTAATAAACAGATTGAATATAATTAAGGTTTAGATCTCAGCTGTGAACTGAAGTAGCATGACAGCTGCTGGACTCAATACGTGGGAATGACTCTGTACAGTTTTAAACCAGTTACTGAGTGCGTATTAATGGCTCTGTGGAAACAGAGAGAACGTTTGGATAAACATGTCAGTGATTCCCAATGTACAGTATCATATACAGTTGCTCAGACCTTCATTTAAGGTCTGATGTAGTTCTCAGCTTTATGAAGAGGTTCAACCGGAGATCAGCATTTGGAGATCATGTAGGACTTATCTCATTTCACTGACTTTGAGCACTTTTCTGCAGCGTTTTTGCAATTTATCACAAGTACAGTATCCTCCTGGGATCCAGCTGTTGATTTGTAGATAGCATGTATTTACGACTCAAGTCTATACATGTTCTCTTAAAATTTTTTAATTGATTTGACTATGACGGATTCCTCTCATTGTTTTTAAATGTCTAATATCACAAAATTATCTACTTCTGCGCTGAAATTATTCTAGGTCAAATATCTGTATAGACAAAAAATGTCTATGCATTATACATACTTTCATTTTTTTTTTTCCCAAGAGAACAGTTTTTATTTAAAATGGAAATAAATTTGTTTTATATGTCTTCTATTAATTTTGATCTATTTAAAATGTCCTTGCAGTAAATACACACACATATATGTATGTATGTATATATATATATATATATATATATATATATATATAAATATATAAATATAATACAATATAATATAATTATGTTAACAGTTGATTCATTTTTAAAGTGATTTAAAGCGATTCATTTTGTGAGTTAAAAAAAATAGAAATTCATACAGGTGAATTGGGTAAACCAGGGTAAAACTTTGAACTGTCACTAAATTTGTCAAATGTCAATAACTTCCATTGACTTTTTTTTTCCATTGACACACACACACACACACACATTTAACTAATAACTATTACTCACTTCCACTTTCTCTTTCATTCACTTGCCTTCATTTTTATTGTAAGTGGGTCCTGATGTCTCTTAGTTTGTCATTAGAAAATGAAAAACATTACAGCCAGTCCTAAGCAAAATAAAAATAAACTCTTTTTGCTGGTTCTCAGGAGGATATGTAACATGCACTAAAAATATATTTTTTAATTGGAATCAATGGTTCTATGAAAAATTTTAACATCCAAAACATCTCCATTTCTAAAAAGGTTCTTTATAGTGAAAAACGTTTCTTCACATTATGACTGGTTCTTTTAAAAAGTTTTTTGAGCAACATTTGGATGTATGTGTTGATGGAATGGGGGTCTATTTTTCATAATGTGTCCAGTGATTTGACTGCTGCTACGCTCTGAAACATCACTTTGCCAACACACACCTACCTATACAGTACGTCACTGATTTATTCATAAGTTAAACATGTTCCGATGTGATACAGTCGTATGTACAACTTAATCTGTCACATATGTAAATAAAAGTACTTCAACACAACATTCACTGTCTCAAGTTTATGACGGTTATGTTGCTATTGCTTATTCTTGAAGGATACACTTCAAATACATCCTTTTAGCATCTTATTCTCGTCTTGTCATGTGACGAAAGAGGCCCACCAAGGTATAGCAGCTGACCCATCAGGCATAGGAAAGATGTAGCCCACCCATTAAAGCCTGTCTTGGGCCTGCTGAGGTGGAATAGCCTGTAAAAACGAATGGAAAACTGGACATGGTTATTAGACTCTTCATTGACATATGTCTGGAGAACCGAGGCATAGGGACAAGTTGTCCTGCCAGAGTCCTTTTCACTTAACAAGAATTACAAACATTCATTCAGCCTTGAGTCAGACCTGAGAACCAGAGATTTTCCTTCATGGTGACATTTCTCTTGAATCGTGCCAGCTCTTAGGTAACAGTCTTTAGACCAAAAGGGGATACAATGACTTCAGCCAGCCAAAAAACAGCATGTGGAGTAAACTAGCCTACTGAATGCTCATCATTTTCATGTTTGGATTCAATTTAGATATTAAAAAAGGCATAATCACGTATTGTGTTTGGATCTGGGGAATATTTTTTCCAGATCTCCAGGTCAGGTTTGAAGGAGCATTTAAAATGAAAAATTGCCCTGAATTAAGTGTCTGCCAGAGCACACTGGGCATGTGAACTTGTGCGTCAGTTTCTAAACAATTACCTTACTTTTAACAACTCCAAATCTATCAAACTAATGAAATTATCAACGGATGGTCATCTGTCTAATTTGTGTTACTGCAACAGCACAGACGCAGAACAAACTACTTTCACTCGTTTTATATTTTTATTTTAGATTGACAAAATCTTGCCAGAGAGATCTCATAATGCAATAAATATTAGATGAGATACTGTAAATAATATAATTAATAACATGTGGCATTGTTATTAAACAATAGTACCTAGCCTAGCTATTCATTTTTGTTTGTTGTTATTATTCATTGTAGAAAACATATAATGTGTATCATAAAGTCAGTACATTTATAAAATATGAATGTTGTATATATAAAGGAGAACCAAAACGGCATTCATGTATTATTTGTGCCTTTTTGTTTGCCAGGGGGATTATTTAGTAAATGCCATGATATAATAATATTACAGAAGATACCATGAACACTCCATATGAAATTGTTATTTAGCAATTACACGTATTGTAAATTCAATGTAGCATTTCCCAAAATGTGTTAATAAGTAATAATATATAATGCTATGTAACAAAATTATTCAAATATTACAAATATCTAACATTTTATATTTTACCAATGTATTCATTTGACTAAAAAGTTGAATTGAGGGATATTTGGTTTGTGTATAAGTTTGTGATTGTGTGAAACCTGATGATAATGTTTTCCAGCGTGATTTGCGAATAATCCAAAGAGCATCTTGTGCCACAATGGAAGCAAATCTGACCTTTCGAATAAGAGTTCACATGATTCAGGTCACAAATTTACTAATTGAATAAGAGACCTAAAAACAGATTTTAATGTTGTCTCAGACTTTTGAACACACATTGAACCCTTAGGGAATCAAAATGAACATGTATATTAAATAAAATAAAAGCTCTGCATATTTTGCATGGTCCCTACAGTGTCCGTTAAAGTTTACTTTAATTTGGAACATACATTCATAGATTTGCATCGTAAATAAGATTGGCAACAAAGCTCATGCACGGAGCTCTCTAGAGGTAGCATGAGACGGAGTCTACAACCCACACAAGTGGCTCAAGTAACAGGCCAGTACATCAGGAGTTATAGAGAAGGCCGTAAGAGGGCAACAACCCAGCAGCATGACCCCTACCTCCGCCTTTGAGCATGGAGGTACCGGAGGAGCATTGCCAGAGCCCAGCAAAATGACCTCCTGCAGGCCACAAATTTGCATGTGTCTGCTCAAACTTTTAGAAACAGACTCCGTGAGGGCCTATGAAGACCCAACGCCCACAGGTGGGGGTTGTGCTTACAGCCCAACACTGTACAGGACATTTGGCATTTAGAACACTAAAATTTGGCATATTTGTTACTGGCGCCATGTGCTTTTCACAGATGAAAGCAGGTAAATAGTTACATTACATAAAACTTAAAAGTAATCCCAGCATACAGATGCACAAATAACTGCAAATCTGCATTGTTTCCATTTAAACGTGAAAATAACTTTCAAGAGAATACTTTTTCAAAAGAGCATATTAAATACTTTTTCAAGAGAATATTGAATTCCTTGGTAGTGCATTATATGCAACACTGTGAACAAAAAAACCAGTCTGCTCTGAATTTTCATTTTCCTTTTTAATGTATAACATGCACAAATAACTATACAAATCTGGAATGATGTTTCGTTTTAAAACAGAAAACAGTCTAAGTTTCAAGAGAATATTAAACACAATGCTTTTTCAAGGAAAAAGTGATCACGTTAGATGTTAACTGGAAATGTGTTACACCCACTGTGAACAAAATAGCTCCTGCAGTTCATTTTCATTTTAATGTACTTTACTGTCGTTACATTAATACTACCAATGTTTTTTTTTTATACACAAAAAACAACTACAGCACAAAACTTTTAAATGTGGGAACAGGCTAAGTTTTAAGACAATATTAAATAATTGTGATTCTGTGATTCTGCACTAGCATTTTAAATATGGAAACAGATTTTAAGAGAATATTAAATAATAAAAACGTTATGCATGATAATATTTAAAAATGAAGATTCTGCACTACTATGTTAACTTAAATTGTTATGTGATATTTAGTTCTGGCTCAAACAAAAATTGCAATTCATTTAAACTGAAAACTTTTTTAACAATTTAAAGTAATATTACACTTATTATTATCTATTAGGTAACAGTCTTAAGACCAAAAGGGGATACAATGACTTCAGCCAGCCAAAAACCAGCATGTGGAGTAAACTAGCCTACTGAATGCTTATCATTTTCATGTTTGGATTCAATTTAGA
>JAUCMT010000154.1:17521040-17531422 GCA_032357475.1 Enteromius thamalakanensis | reverse complement strand
TGAAAATAGGATGTTTGGGAAATTGGGTGAGATGTTATGGATTTGTGTTTACTGTTGTGAGAATATGAGGCATAGTTCCAAGAAATGTGTTTAAGCAATCGAGAAAAACTGTAAATAATAAAAACGTTATGCATGATAATATTTAAAAATTAAGATTCTGCACTACTATGTTAACTTAAATTGTTATGTGATATTTAGTTTTGGCTCAAAAAAAACAAACAAAATTGCAATTAATTTGAACTGAAAACTTTTTTAACAATTAAAAGTAATATTACCCTTATTATTATTATTTTTTGTTAAATCCTATATATTTACACACAGACACAAGCTGTTTTTTGTGATTTATTGGGACTCTCCATAAATGTTTTTTATGCTGTACAGACTGTATGTGGTATTGTCCTACACCGACCCTACACCTAAACCTACCCCTTACAAGAAACAAGAGACACTTTTAGATTTTCAAAAAACATTTATTATGTTTTTAAAGCCTTTTGAATTACGGGGACATAGAAAATGTCCTCATAAATCACCTTCATATTGTAATACCCATGTCATTATACAAATTTGTGTCCTCATAAACCACATAAACATGCACACACAAACACAAAGTATATGTCATTTTGTGTAGGCTTTACAATATGTAACCTGATACAAGCTCAGTAAGTATAAAATGCCTCGATACATTTGCGTCGATTCAGTGTGAGTGACACACGGAAACTTTGACGCTGCGCGTTTGTACAGTAGTACATGTGCAGGGCGGAGCTTCGCGTGGAACATAACATTGACAGCGCAACTAGTTTGGTTTAGTCTGGCACGGCAGGAACTCCGAGGCTGCAGATGCGTCGACGCTGGCTTAGTTCAGCTTAGAAACCTAGTCCAATTACCATGCAGACAGGAGGAGAAATCCCTCCGTGTTCACCGCCGAGCAACTGAAGACCGTGGAGCTCTTTCCTCATGACAGCAGAACTGGAGATGCGAGCGTCGCTCCCGTGGGCTCCGTCTTCAGGGCGAGATAGCTAGACTTTTCTAATCTTGTCTGTAAACCGTTTGTTGTTATTCCACCAAAGAGCTGCCAGTGGGATTTCCTTCGTCAGATTAGACTTTTCTCCAGCTCGCTTCTTATCATGGAGATGCACACAGACGTCTTACTGGTCACTGCAAACGTTGGATCACTGTTTGACAATGTAAGTCGCCTCTGTTTATAAACCCCTTATCATTTTCCAGCTCACATATGCGCAGCGTAAATGAGTCGACGCAGCGAATTATTTCGCAACTGTTTCTTTTGCAACTGAACGGTTGGCTTAACTGAACGTTAGTTAACCTGCTGCTGAACGCCACCTGTGTTTCTTAGGTGTTCTTAAAAGAGTCGGTAAATAAATAAAGGTAACGTTAGGCCAAAACCTAACCCCCTGTATTTCCGACGCTTTAACCGCTCCGAAAAGCGCGTTTAATGATTTCAGCCTGTATTATATAATTGTAATACTCAAGCGTTGTTATACTGTAAGACGCCGTTCACAAGTGACGCCTTCTTGCGCCATTCTGCGCTGTTTTATTGAGTATACGTATTATTTAATGTAAACACCCGCTAGACTGACGTCGCTGTTGGTTTTTTATCTTCGTGTGTTTTGTATTAAGTTAAAAGGAATTCAACTTTTAAAACGCGTCTTCGTTCCGTTAGGCTGCGTCTCGCTGTTTTTAAACGCAAGCACGCGTCCTGCGCGAGCTGCACTGACGCGTCTGGCATCAGTGACAGAGCTGGACCTCCTCGTGCGGTTTCTCCATGCTGAAGGACGGTGCTGCAGTGAATCACACTTCAGGTTTTCTTAGCTCCTCTGGGCCTTTCTCGCGCTCGAGTCCCCAGTCTAGAGTGATCTCGCCTCCCATTCACGGTGTGCTCTCAGACAGCACCTCCCCACAGGTCTAACGACCTATCACACACCGCGCCACCGGCCTGAGTGTGTATTCAAATAAAACAGGAAACTGACAGACAGTTGTGAGATTTTTCAAAGCGCTACCGCGAAACTGAGCTGCTGCAGTGTGTAAGGGTGATGCTAAACACACTGTCCTACAGTTATAGACATCCTAAATGAGTCTAGACAATGTTAGTTTATACTGTAGAGAAGAACAAAAACATATGTATTTGTCAATGGTAGCCAGTGGCGTAACTACAGATTGTGCAGGCAGTGCAGCTGCTTTGGGGCCCGTGGGGCGGGGGGCCCTCAGCGAACGTCGGCCTCCCCACATCACAAGGGGGCCAATGGCAGCAAAGTTACCATATTATTTTATATATAGATATATTTGTAATACAATTTTAAACAGTGAATAAATGCATACATTTGCATTATTCTTTTGTCAAGTGTTTCTGCGAGTTCTAATCCACCCTCGCATAGGTTTTTCTTCTATTTAAAACCAAAGGTCCAGGTCATGGTGCAGTCCAGCTTCATAGCCTACACTGGGGTCCGTCACGACAAAGTTACTCCACTGATAGTAGCCTAATGTTGGCAGCAGGCCATGCAGTTACTGAAGCTAAAACCATCAAAAACGTCATAGTTAAGGACCTCTAGAATAAGACAGGATCATTTTAGTTTATACTTGTGGGAAAAACAAATACACATGTGCTTGTGAACAGTAGACTAATGTTACTGTTACTATAAACTGTCAGAAACATGTTTGCCTAAAATATAATATATAAAGTAAACTTATATTTTTATTAGTTGCCAAGACAGCATTTTCCACTTTTATTTAGTTACAATTTTGAGTTTATTTAAACCATACAAAACTAATTAATTACAATACTGTACTAAAATAACTAAAACGTGAATTAAATAAAAATAAAATAATGATAAAAACCCAGCCATGTCACCAAAACTTTATATAAAAGTTATTGAAGTTAGGTAGATGTTCATTGCAAACTGTTTATTGTTCAAAATTGCTAGAGCTATTAGTTTTTATGTTTCTAGTATGCTTCTGTTAGTATTTACTTTAAAGCCTATAGTTCTTATTCTAGTGTAAGTAATAAAAGTACTAGTGACTAGTTTCTGCTTAGACTAGTCACTATTGGAATTTGGATTTTAATGAAACTAGTCAGTGTTATTTAATACCAGTCTATACTGAATAGTTTGTTACATGCAGATTCAACTTTTAGCGAACTATGATACTTTTAAAACATGAAAACTGTCCACTAATTTAAGTTGACAGTGAAAATTTTGGTGAAAAAGCAGTAAGTTTTAATGCTGGCAGCAGGTGTCTGTGATATACTTGGAAACGATTGATTATTTTTTATTATTTAGAAAGTCACGCGACAGTTTGAGACTTTTATATTGTATTTAGCCCAGTTTATTTATCAGGGTTTTAACGTATGTAGTTTGTACACTACTTGTGCTAAAGGCTTGTTTGATAGAGTAAAGAATGATGCTATATTTCGAAATGATCACATTTACAGATTATAAAAAAATAATGCTACATATTTACACTGAAAAGGAAATCTCTGTTGCTGTTGTTACTCACATTTTATTCAGAAAATAAAAATTGAATTAAAATCTTGCATACTGTGCACGTTCACATTTTCTAGAGTTGTGGTGTAGTCATATTTGTTAAAGCTTCATTGTGCGTCTGGAGGGCCGAAGCTACAAGTGGAAATTTGGCCCCGTACCCAGTTTCCTCCAGCCATGTTTGGCTGAGAAAAAGCACATGTCACAGTCCATTGTGACTGTAAACAGATGAATATCTTTTCCCAAAGAACTTCAACCCTTCCTTGGTTCTTTTTTTGAATAGGTCGGTATAAATGTTGAAGAAGACTTCCAAAAATGGTTGCATTTTTCCTATCCACAAGAAGGGTTTATCAGACCTGTCAAGTTTTGAAACATCCTTAAGTTTAGATTGTTTAGATATGATTCGTCATGTTTAATGAGGTGATAACCTTTGGGCTGTATCTCACAGAAGATGTTGAAATGTCCTGGCCTGCATTTCCTAAAAGCAACCACTGTGACCCGGTAATTAGCCAGAATAAAAATTCTTATATTTGTTTAATAAAAAAAGTTTTAGTTTAATCACAATAAAAGCTCATTTTGAACTTTTTCAGCATTTTGTACATGATGCATACTTAAAACTGTATTTTAAAATATAGTTTTGTAATACAATACTTTAAAACATTTTTTTAGTTTTTTATGCATTACAGTAATATAATGCCACATTTTTCTAAAAATAAATGTCATTGTGTTTATGCAGAATATAAATATATATTTTTTTGTTATAGTTTTGATATTTTATTTTATTATTCACACAAAAATAGCAGAGATGTTCCAGTGCATATTAGTTGTGATAATTATGAATGATCATAAATGCTATCACATTTGATCTTATGTAAGTGTATGACTGTACTCACTTAAAGCATGCTATACTGTAGCTCTTTGCGTAAATAAATGATCTTGTATTTTCCTGTCATGGCAGATCACAAGAATCCTGTAGAACGAGTAAAAGTCAATACATTTATGCCAACTTACTTGAATTGCAACAATTCTGTTCTCGCATTCTTGCGTGATTGTGTGTTTCAGGCTAAAGACGTTTCTGTCAACAGGTTTTTGTAATGCGCCGAGCGTTTCGGTAAAGTCTGTTTGTTTTTGACAGTGCGTGCATGTTAGAACAAATCATGCATATAACCGAATGCCCAGGTGCAAGCGTGCCTGATGAACTCTTTATCAGCACTTCAAAAGAGCTGGTTAAAAATATCTTGTCCCTCACGACAGTGTCCTGTAGTGTTTACCTACCTAAGTCAATGAACTTAGTTCTTGCATGCTATTTTAAGTGGAATGTTAGCACGAGCTGGAGCTGGCAACAGGAAACGATGCATTGCAAATTTGGGAAACCCTCTTGAGAGATGAGATGAAGGAAGTTTCCATTAGCCTCCCCGCCCTTCAGATTCAGTGGAACTAAGCACACAAAGATAGAAGGCATGCAAGCGACCGTCCATAAAAGGTCTTTACAAGATCAAAGTAACTCTGTAAATTGCATCAGATGCAATTCTATTCTAAGCCCTGTCAAATTCATTACAAGTCAATGTGATCCTGTGATTCTTTCACCAGCCGTGCAGTCAAATTCGCTTGCTCGCTGGGCTGTGAAGGGAGTGGTCAGTCTTTGAACTATAAAAGTAGTTATAGCATGAAAGAGACACAAAAACAAAAGAAGCAGAGCAATATGTAGAGCAGTCTGTTTTAGTCATTCTTAACAGTGGTCTACTCTTTATCACGGTTTACTGTCCTTTACCTTACTGCTATGTCGACAGAAGGAGTGTAGTAAACTTCACACTTATGCTTACAGTATAGCAGACCACAGGGAGCACATCTGTGACACTGATAAAACCGTCTGTTTTGCAGCAACCAGTGTTATTAGGAAGTGGATAGAGATATCTTTGAATATGTTGTGTAACATTTAGTCATTCTGTGGCTGATCTTTTTTAACTGTTTATTTTACTGCTACAGGCTATACACGTCCTTTTGAATAGTTAGTCCTCATTAATATTAATGGAATAAGTTATTCATGAATTTGCAGTTTCACACAGAATCAAACCATGGTTTAGTCACGCAATCTTCTCATGTATTTATTAAACATTTGGCTAAAGATTCTTTAAATTACCAATAATGTTGAAAAAAGCCAATATTACATTTGGGACCCTTGTGATAAAGAAGTGTGCTTAGTAGTGCACTTGTAGCACGTCTTAAGTGCTCTTTCAGCGTTTTGATGATTTCTCATGTTTTAAAGAAGTACACTTACTTTGATGTGCTGACTAATGGAAAGCACTTCAGTATTTTAGCTATTGTAAGTTATTGCATTTAAAGTGAATCTCTTTTAAATGTTCTAAATTGCAAGTACATCATGATAAATAAAATTACATTTAAAATGTGTAATCAAACATTTTTGTAGAATAAATTCTTATTAGTATTTGTCAGTACCATATTTCAAAAATAATAGAATTATTATTATTAATAGAACATGTAAAAGGCAAATTAGCTGCATAAATATAAATTTCAGCTTAAATGCTGATAATACAACATAAGGTTAAGTGCATGTCTGAAAACATTGCCTTCAGTTCACACTTAAGTATATTATATTAAAGTATATTATCTCTTTAAAGTATTTTTCATGTTTTTTTTAAGGGACTGCTTGAAATACCTGTAAAGATATCACACATCACAGAAACTAGTTCTCATTCTCCACCCTCATAACTGAAATATCTCAGGTCTTTCCTGAACCCATATCACATTCTAGAGGTACATGCTTGCTGGCTTTGTGAGGTCTTAATATTTTTTGCCTACTCACTTAAATGGCAGGCATTTCGGCAATGCATGACCTGCGGCGGCACGACACAGCTCTTCAGATGCAAATACACGGAAGCACTGCTCCAATCACTGGAGACTCCCTTAAACTAGACTTGCATAATCACATTTTTGACTATCAGCATAAAGTTTGGTCAAGGTTTTATCTCAGTCTGGTTAAGCAACACCCTTTTGAATGTCTTTATGAATAATGATTTCTCTAAATATGGCTCTGTTAAAACATTGATCTGTTTGTTTAAGCAACTCAGGTAGAGCAATATTAAAAAAAATTAACCTTTTATCCAATCCAGTCCTTTCCACTTTGATTAAATCTAACATATTAAAATTTAACATATTGTTTATGATACAGTTTCGTAATATTTGTTTTATTTTAATTTGATTTCTTTATTTTTGCTGTTTTCCTCTGTACATTTAATTGACCTTCTTTATTTTGGGGTTTAATAGTAATTGTAACTTTTTGTCTCATGATTCTGACTTTTTTCAGCATTGTAGTTGTGAGCTACAATTCGTAGATATTTTATGAGGTTTTCTAATTCGTACAAATTCGTACGACCTCACTTGTATGAATTCATACGTTTTTTGCTAAATCATACGTATAATACGAGTTGCCAATTTGTATGTTTTTGTATGAATGACCTACACCTAACCCGCCTCTAAACCTACCCGTCACTGGGGTGAGGTCGTATGAATTTGTACGAATTTGCCATCTTGTACATACAACTGCGTTGGCTATATACTTGTAGTTTTGATTTTAAAAAAAGTCAAATACATTGTTCAATTTTTTTTATTTAGTGGCGCAAACAGGCTTTCATATTTCATATTTTACCTTTACTTTTTTAACGACATCTGAAGTATTAGATGTGACTGTGTTTGAAACCTGCTTCTCAAATCCAGTGCTTTAGATAATCCTTTTTCAAATGCTTGATAAATGTTTTCCACCACACACATACGTTTTGCTTTCACTTTTTCATATATTATTCATTCAGTTTTTTATGTTGGATCTTTTCTTTTCTATCTTTATTCACCTTTTCAAAAGCATATAGCCTCATTTAAGGATGTAGACAACTGGTCTGTCAGCAGCATGTTGACTGCATATACTGTCATCGTAATATGTTTGGCACCATACTGTGTAAATAATTTTTTCCCCTCTTGTGTAGGATGTACTGTACTTTCACCTCATGGATGGATGACGTTTAGACTCTTTATGATAAACATAACAATATACAGCTTCTTAATTGTTTTATTATCATTTAAATTTCAACTGTAAAATACAAACTATATGTGCAAAGTGCAAAACACACCTCTTTTGTTCAATCTGTGCTGTATAACTTAATATGCTGTTTGCTGTGTTTATAGAAATTTATATAGCCTGTAATGTCACAATAGGAAGCACTCAGTTACTGAATGTGCTGCGGAAATCCTTTATCCAGTAAATCTAATCCACACTGCAGTTTAAAGCTCACAGCGGAGGTTAATCTGACCATGTTGTTATTATAAAAGTGGCCTAACAGGGAAATCTGGTTGTTGTCCTCAGGTGGGTGAAATTGAAGGAGACTGGCTGCGAGAGTTCTTCACGGTGAGTTTGATGCATTTCACGTGTCCTTCATTTAAGCACACATTTGATGATGTCAATGTAGCGTTGTAGGAAAGCTGTTTTTTAAAAACGCTCTTTAATGTTCTGGTCACATAAATAGTCAGAGCTCTCCATCTGTTCAAACCTGCTATAAACACATACACACACACACGCCTTTGCAGAGTGAACTTTACTCTGCCAAACGGACACTGTAAACCTGAAGGTGTTTGTTTCATTTATACAACCTGTCTTTTGTGCACCATAAAATCATGTTGCGTTATCTGCTGTTCTCATGTTGCGAGCACACGGAAGTTGAATCACAGATTTGATGATTTTCCTGTTAGATGTAATGTGTACACAATCTCTGTTGCCTCTTTTACATTAATTGCCATCTCGGTCAATTGTTTTTGAAATCCAGCTGTCTCTAAATGGGCATGGCACTGTTAATTGTGTTAAAATAAAACGTCAAAATACATTGTCATATGGCATGTATAGTCGTTCACCATTACTGAGGCACAGGCCCCCCAACCAAGAAGTGTGCCCATATTTTCATACACTCTTTTTAAATACTGTTTTGGCTATTAGTGGATATAAATAATTTTTAGAGCAATTCACAAGGTCCAATAAATACATGCTTTGTTAATAGAAGACATTAAAAGCAATATAGAAAACATGACTGAGTTTTTTTACCCTTTCAGTCGAATCACTTTGACGTTACATATGGGAACTCGCCAGAGAGACCAATTGCCTTTGAGCTTTATACAAAAGGCCAATGAACATTGGGGCGCACTTGATTGCGCTCAGGTACACCTCATCACTGCATGAGTATAAGAGGGCATAAGCGGAGTGCACATGCAGATTTGCGCTTCAGAGTCTGCGGTTGATATCGAACTGTCGGCTATGCTCCTCCGTGCTTCGGCAGGAATCTGTTTGGACGTGCCCTGTGCAACTGCAGGGGGAGGTGCACGAAGAGCTTAGCAGGTCATAGCGAGCCCCTTACTCATCACGCCTGCGCCCAGGCTCTTCGCCCCTCGCTGCTCTCGATGGCGGTGCAGCCAGGGGTACGAGGCGATCCCTCAGGTTGAGCGTGCCGTTGCGGTGCATCTATGCCCGCACGGTGACGCTCCATAGCGGGGTCGTGCCGGGCTTCCGTCCATGTAAGATGTCGTCCACTCTGGCGGGCAAGGCTCACTATGCTGCTGCGCAGGCTGCTACCGCCTTGCATGCAATGGCAACACTGCAGGTCTACCAGGCCAAGGCGTTAAAAGAGCTGCATGAAAGTGTCCCTAACCAGGGGGCTATGTGGGAACGAGCTGCGACAGACTTCACTCCTCGATCAACGAAAGTCACAGTGCGTGCCCTATGGCTGAACCTGGCACAGGTGCTGGACGCTAAGAAAGCACACTTTCTTGACTGCCCCATCTCCCAGGCTGGCCTATTTGGCGACACTGTCGGGGACTTCTCGGCAGTCCAGAAACAGGCAGTCCGCCTGTTCGGTGCAGAGGGCATCCCCCCGCATCACCCAGAGAAACCCTGCTCCGTCCTCGGCCGTAGCACATGATGCTAGGCATGGCTGCACAACATCAAGCTGGCTGCGGGCGAGGGGCGCCACCTGGGGACCTACAAGCCTTCTCTGTCTATGAAGAGTGCCTAAAGCTCGGCCCGGCTAAAAACCCGGCTGTGTATGTGCCCAGGGTTCCTACCACGCCTTCACGATCAGGTAGTGATCCCCAGGAGGAGGCAGACCCAGCCTTAGAGTCGTTGTGTCCTGTACACGCTCTGCGCCTCAACACTGACAGCACTCGGAGCATCAGACGCTCCAGCAGCTCTTATTTGTTATGGCAGACAGCAGAAAGGGAATGCTGTCTCCCAACTGAGGTTGGTTCATGGGGTGGCTGAAACCATCTCCCTTTATACCAGGGAGAGCCTTCCCCTTAGGACTGGGAGCTCACTCAAGAGTGTTGCTTCGTCCTATGCGACGGGCTCAGGGCGCCTCTTAGCAGATATCTGTAGGGCTGCGGGCTGGGCAACACCCAGCTCCCTGCTCGCAGTCGGACTAACGCGGAGTACCTCCGGCTGTGCTTCCTCTGGGTCTCCTTCGCCCAGTAGGTGTGGCAACAAATCTCAATATTTCCACAGTCAGCCAGAAGGTTGCGTTTCCCTTCAATTATATCCATAATCTTATAAATATATTGCATTCCTTTATTCCACATGCGAGAACTATATGTTAAGTCATGTGCTCCGTTCCCCCAACCGCCTGCTTCAGTACAACTGGCAACCTTGTGGGGCCCAAACTGGGCAGACTCCTCTGCTGATAAGCGTAAAAAGTATCTCGCCTATCGGCGGGTTCTCCGCGTAACGTGGCCCCAGAATCGTGGCATGTTCCATGGATGTTCCCATGTGATTCGACTGAAAGGGTAACGTCTAGGTTACGAACGTAACCCACATTCCCTGAAGGAGGGAACGGAGACGTTACA
>JAUCMT010000154.1:17464858-17511895 GCA_032357475.1 Enteromius thamalakanensis | reverse complement strand
GAAAATATCTTGCTCTGACAGATCTTAAAACATGTCAGTGTCATTGTTCTGTGTTAAGATGCACACCTGTAATATTTTCTTATAAGGCATATTTAAGTTGCCCTGTCTGTGAAACCGGGCCATTAATTATGAATTTCTTACAAACATACAGCTTTTTGTATCTCTGAGGTTATGTGGATTACTTGTGATGTTTTATTAGGCTCTCATTCTGATGGAACCCATTCACTGCTGAGTATCCACTGTTAAGAAATGTAATGCTAAATTTCTAAAAATCTGTTTCAAAGAAGAATCAAACTCATCTGTATCTTGGATGGTCTCAGCAGAATAAGTCACTTTTGGGTGACCTTTTCCTGCAAAACAATAATGGAGGAAATGCTATTAAGCTATAATAAAAGTTCACTCATCACAAGCTAAAAAGAATTGAGCTTTGGCAAATGGTATTTTCAAAGAAATAAATCACAGTAAAATGCAGAGAAAAACCATTGAGTGTAATGTCATTGATTGTTGCATTTCTAACTCTTTCTCTTATCTTGCAGAATATCAGATAGCATCTACAGCCCTCTCCCCTTCTTCCTCTTTGGGGATTTCAATTTCCGCCTTGACACACTTAGTCTAGTACAGGTAGATGCAACTAATACATGATATATCTAAACCCTAAACACAAATTATTTTAAAGATTCATATGTGTATTTCTTTGTGTACAGAACCTCTCCATGTCGGCTGATGTCCAGACAGTAAAAAAAGACAGTAGCAACGAGGTAGAAAAAATCATTTGTGAGGAGAAAGACAATGACCACAAGGTGATTTTTTTTTTCTTCAAAGTAGTCCACTATATGTATGAAATGCATTTATTAAATGTGATATGATGATTAATTAACAATGTTAGGTTTGTCAATTTGTTCATTCCTTAAAGCTGTTTGTATGTACAGTATACACTACCATTTTTTAATGGTTTTAAATTGATCAAAAGTTACAGTAAAGACTTTTATTTATATTTTTAATTAATGCTGCTGTTAAACAAAATATTAAACAAAATATTAAGAAAGTTTTCAGCATTGGTAATAATCAGAAATGTCTTCATATTAAAAAGATTTCTAAAGAATCATTTAAGACTGAAGACTGGTGTAAAAATGCTGTGCATTTTAGAAATAAAATAATTTTAAAATATATTAAAAACAGTTATTAATTTGAAATTGTAAAAATATTTCACATTTTACCGCTTTAATCTATTTTTGATCAAATTTCACCTTGGTTTGTACTGTATAAGAGACACACATACAACATATATTTGAGAAAATAATTTACATTTGTATATTTATATTCATATAATTTATAAATAAATAAATTTAATCTATTAACACAACCTATTTTTTCTGAAATATATATGCATGTGTGTGTTTCTTATAAATACAACACACATGCATATCTTATGCAAACAAAAACTATTTTGGATACTATTAATCGCAATTAATCTTTTGTAACCACTAATATATCTTTTTAACATTTTTGTATGTTTCATGATTATGTACTGTACTTACAGACCCATCGGAAAATCATACTCTCACACTTGCTTTACTTAGACTCGTTAAATAAATGTTAAAGGTTCTGACTTTGCGTCCAGCAGATGATTAATATTTTCTTTTTGTGTGCGCTCAGACATATCCAGTACACTGTCCAGCCAGATTTATGGTTTTTGGAGGGTTGATATTGACTTCTTGCCAGTCCAGAAAATGCGAGCTTGCATTTAGATCGCTCCTGCAGACGTGTGCTTAATTTTTTTGTGCCAGCAAAGTTGGAACTACTCTTCGTTCTTTGCTAGTTTTTATATGCCCTACATTAACCTCTGTCCTCTTTTCACCTTTTTGTCTTTTCTGTGTTTCCTTCTTTGCTCTTGTTTTATTCCACTGCTTTTTCTTCCTCACCTCATTCTTTCTTTCTGTACTTTTTTAGGTCCTCCTTCATATAGAGACCAAGTTATTTGCTTACTTGCACCAGGCCGTGTTCAGAGAAAACAACGGAAAAGAGGTCTGAATTTGGTTCTAAGAAACGAGACAGATATAATCAAAAGAGTGCATCATTACGATGATGTGTGCTCATGTATTTTTCTGTCTTTCAGCTGCTGAAGTACGATAAGGAGATCTCTGAATTTCACGATGTCATCACAGAGGAGGAGATCCACTTTCCTCCTAGGTGAGCAGCTTGAAAAAGATAAGCTTTTTACATCACAGGACAACATTTGTGGTTATTTTGTTGGTCTGACAAGGGTTTTTATTCAGTTTAAAGAAAATAGCATTTTTAGTATGTGAGACATACAGTTTTACATACAGAGATGTGCAGTTTTGCAGTAAAAGTCTTGCCAACCCCAGAAAGCAGTGTGTCAGATTACAGGTCAAATGTCTTTCACGAGTTCGCGCTTCCTCATTAATAGAATGGATAAAGGCAAATTTGGCGTGCTGTCCGGGGAGCGAGCCAGGAGAACGGCGGACTCCGAACCCTAGTGGTTTGAACCCTAGGTGAGGGCAAGGGCTCGGCATCCGGCTCGATCTCCGTCTGCCCCCCCAGAGGAAGTCGTAGAGCTGAGGAAGGAGGAGATGGGGAGGGGAGGGGTGCACAAAAGGCGAGATGCGGATGTAGGGGAAACAAGGTTATTTATAGTGGGTAGAAAGGATTTGATTGGGTATTCGAAACAAGGAGATTGATTAGATGATGCGACGCCAGCCGCGATTAATTTGTCCAGCGTTCCTCCCGAAACTTTGTTATTATTAAAACATATACTTAAATAATACTGTAATTGTCAGTGTAAAACAGTGTGCTTTTTCATGTCGTGTATCATCTTGTTTCAATGTTTTCAGTTACCCATACAGTGAAGACTACACTAAACCTACACAGTACATGAACACGCGATGCCCGGCGTGGTGCGACCGCATCCTTATGTCACACAGCGCCACAGACATCATCCACAGGGTCAGTTTTACTGTTATTACCGGTATTGCGAACTTCGATAAGTTTTGTTACACCATAACAAAATATTTTCTTAGCTATTACGGATCTAGATGAATGATTGATGAATGAATGATTAACCAGCTGGTCAATTGTTTGTTGTCTGCAGAGGCAGGAGGGTGAGAGCAGTGTTGTTTATAACACACTGGGCTCCAACATCTGCATGGGAGACCACAAGGTGAGCAAACACCACATCTTTATAAAAACTAATAAACAAATGACAGTACATCTCTGAATTGTACTAATTATTTGTCATATTAATGTTTATATGTTATTTTTTCCCTTCAGCCGGTTTTCCTGTGTTTTCCAATGAGGACAATTACACATTAACACATGATACTAAGGAGAGTCAGAGGGTGAGGCATTTGATTTGTGCTGTGTTTGCTGTTTTTGAAAAAATGTATTCTTATGTGCACATTGTTTTGTACAATATATCTAATCAATATTAACAATCTACCAATAGTTTAAATGTGCAACAAAATACAATAAAACAATATTAGAATTTAATTCAATTACATTTTCATTTGTGCTTACATGAATAAAAAATCAGCAATAGAATTAACCTGATTTTTAATGTTAAGGATTTATATTTTAATTTTATAATTAGGGGTGGGCATAGATTATTTTTAATCTAGATTAATTTTGAAACTAATCTAGATTAAAATAGTTCATTTGAATTCTGCCAAAGGCATTCAGAATATGTGTGCTACCTAAATAATGACTAAAAGTAAAGCCATATTCGGATGGGACTAGTTTTACAGGGGGGCGTTAGAGAATGTTTTGTTTCACAGATGTACTTTGGTGATTTTAATCCCATCGGAATCTGCCATATCTGTGTTTTTCATTTAGCTTCACCTTTGTTTTTGTGATTATATGTAACAAATTGTAATCAATCTGAATGACTGTAGCAATGCACGCATACAGAGCGTGTGATCTCTGTGACGCCCAGATTTACAAAACAGACCTTCTCAATAAACACGGAGATGTTAGTCCCGTCTGAAATGGTAAATGAAAATCACGGACGACAGGTGATAAAAATCGAAGCTCACATGTGCAGTAGTTTAGAAAACTAGTCCCATCCGAATAGGGCTACAGTGCACTTCGGCTAGGTATACATCTGCGCTAAAATACCAAGATGAAAGTCATCATAGCTGCGTAGTATAGACCCAGCTCCCAACCCAACTTTGTGAATAGATTAATGGCGATATATTTTTTATCTGCGATAAAGGTCTCCCATTAACGCAGCACGTTAGCGCTGATAACGGCCCACCACTAATTATAATGTATAGTAAGCAGCATTAAAAAAATCTTGTTAAGCACTTCACAATGTAAAACATAAAATCTAATAGTGTAAAATATTAGAAATCATAAAATATTTTAAATTATATCTTAGCTTCTAAAAGGCCAAGGTATATTTTAAAAATATTTACCAGAAATATTAGCTATACTGATATTTTTTACTTTTAATTCATTATGGAATCCTGAAAAAATGTTACAGTTTTCAAATAAATATTAACAGCACAACCGTTTTCAACAATAATAATAGGGAATGATCAATTTTTAGGTAATTCATGTAATTTTGTTTATAGTGAAGTCAACGTGGAATATTCATACTTTTACAAATATATTCATCATGCTTCAGGGCAAATAAATTAAGGAAGGCAAAAGGTGATTAAAATGGTTAACAGGTAATAAAAGCTAACACAGCTATAGCGTATATATTATATTATATACTAGAAGTACACATCTCCCATTTCTGGATGTAGTCTGGCTGCTATGTTCTGATCTTCCCCGAGGAGCCATTAGCAGCCCCTCGGCCCTCATTTCCTGTGTCATTGAGATGAAGCACCTCAGTGCTGCGTGATTGAAGACACGTCCCGCCGCTCGTCTTCTGATCTATGTCTGTTGGATTCTCTGTCTCTTAAGCCTACGCAAGCAATTCCGTAAAGCAGCAGTGTTCATTAATTACAGATACACAGGACACAGATCTATCCTGCATCGTTGTCCTCTATTGGCATTTTTAGGGCAATGATTTTGTTTTGCTGCCAGTTTTATGTGTGTTCTATAGGTTACGCTTGTCTAGAGTTTAGATGGCTTTACTACTGCTGCTGGTCTGTCATTTAGTCTGCTGTTCAAATAGACAGTAGTATTCAGAGAATCCTAAATCAGAGAACTAGGGTCTAAAAGAGTTTTTAGTTTAATAGTTAAACTAATTAAAAATCTTTCAATCTGATCATACAATCCTTATCAATAGTGAAAATTAAAAGACTTTCTAGGCTTACTATTAAGAAATGTGCATTGTGCACAAGAAGTATTCCAAATGAAGTTTAATTTTTAAATCTCAAGCAATATGTCAGCAAATGTTAATAGATTTGAATTTAGTATAACATAAATGTATTTTAAACATTACTTTTTTACTTGGGTACTCTATTGGGTATCTTCTTATAATGTTTTATATTAAATTATAGTAAAGTATTAAATACAGCGCAATACAGAAGAATTTATATTATAAAGGATCATATAAAACACTATACAGTATAATACAAGATGTTTGATAAAAAATTGAAAACATGTGAAAGGATGTAATATAATGTTTCAAAAAAGCTAAATGACACACTGAATGGAAATCTATTATACAAATATAGCTGTATTGTATAACTATATTATACAAATATGAATTTTATTATGCAACATTTCCTTCATAAATGATTTATGTTCATAAACCGATTTCTTTCCTTATATTTACACGGTTTACACTTTTTCTACAATAAATTCAAATAATAACGTTTGCATTAATTTCAGCAAGTTTAAGTAAGTACCGATTAGTAAGTATTCAGTAATTAAGTTCAGTGGCCTTCAAAAGGTTTATGTCTTCACTCTTAAAAATAAAGGAGCTTTAAGGGTTCTTCACAACGAAGCCATTAAGGAACTATTTTTACTTCCACAATAAACCATTCAGTCAAAGGTTCTTTAAAGAACCATCTTTTTCTTGACTTTCTATAATCTGATAAACCTTCTTTCACCACAAAGAGCCTTTTGTAAAACAGGAAGGCTCTTCAGATGTTAAAGGTTCTTTATGGAAGACAAAAAGGTTCTTCTATGGCATTGTGAGGCACCCTTTTTTTTGTTCCTAAACACTATTTCTCTTTTCATCAGGGCTTGCTGTGTTGTTGACATGTTCCTAGAGGTTATCCGTGGACATCTCTACTGATCATGCCAGGGCTCTACAACAAGTGCACACACACCGAGACATGAGCAGACCCCTACAACAACCACCCACCCACCCCCGAAACCTCCTCCCAAACCAAGTGGGCACAAAACACAGGAACTGTACATTTCTGAAAGCTAAAAGCTTTCTCTGGCTTCACAATATACATTTAACAGAGACTTCAAGCTGGTTCAGCATGACTTCAGAAATACCTGAATAGGACACAATCGAGAGAGACCAAGAGAAAGGCACTTTTTTAAAGCTCTCAACTCCTGACTTTTAGGTTTACACTTTGCATAGATTATGTAAACCTCTGCGGATTACTATGGCAAAGCTTTAAAATGACAACTCCACTGGTGTGCTTTTACAGTACTCATTGTAAGGAGGTGAATACAAGCATGCTAAGCATATCCAAACACAAGCTGCTGCGACGCACAAGCTTTGGTTGCTGTTTCAATCCAGAAACGCTTCGCATTGCAGTTCATGCAGTCGTTCTGGTAAAACACTGTTCAGCTAGTTGCATTTCAGTTCTTATACTTGCTGCATGCGTCGGTATGGATTCATAAGCGCATGTTTTTGCATTTACACTGGCCTCAGCACTTATGGCTGTCAGCTTCAGTCATTGTCTCTGAGGGGTTGTTAGTCAGACTCTCGGATCGATAGAATATGTACAGGACAGCAAGGGACGAGTTATAAAACCATTAGCACTTGTGAAATATGGAAATCCCGCCCAGAGTGGCCTAGCCTGGAAGCCCCCAGACTTTTAATTAGAGCACTAGTGCAATGCGAATGCTAATGTGGAGCGTAGCGCTCTGAGATGTTTTAATTGCGTTGAATCTTGGGTAACTGGTATTGTTTTAATAAGTTTAAAAGCTCTGTATAGATTCTCAGTGGTGTTGGTCCAGCGTTAAATCCATTTAAAGCTAGTCATGATGACCAATTTTTATATTTTTTGTGGTAATATGCTGGTTTGTAAATGGCTTTATTCAATGCTTTAGGAAATTACTTTAAATTGTAAATACGTAGCGCTTTTTAATTTGTTATTGAATCGCCTTTTAAATTGTTGCAGTGTCACAGATGCTCAGAAATGTTATTAAAGGAATGTAAATTTTGCAATTGTTAAAACATCCTCAAAGCTGTTTGAGTTTCTTACTTGTGTTGAGCACAAATGAAGCTATTTTGATGTTAGTTTGGATGTTTTCCATACTCTAGAAGTCAACAGTTACCACAACATGTCTTCTTTTGTGCTCAACAGATGAAAGAAAAAAAACCCATCTCATACAACTTGAGAGTTGACAGAATTTTAATCTTTAGGTGAACCGCCTCTTTAAGAATCAGAAGTTGACACACTTTTATAGTAAAATATTCCTTTAAATGTCCTCAGCAATATGTCAAATCCAAATCAAACAATATACAAACCTCTACAAGCGATTCTATCCCGATATGACAGGGCGGTGATTTTAAATGTATTGATTCAATCAATAAAATCTGAACCCCCCCATGCATAATTTACACACAAGGGTTAAACCGTACGGCCCACCTGTCAATAATGGACTTGTTGTAGTTGATTCATGGTATGGTCAACATAATTTACTGTCCTCGAGGGCATGGCTTCAAACCGTGGTTCAATAGGAGGCCACCAAGTCGCTCGGCATCCATGTCATTTAGCATTTGAGATTTTACAGATAAACAATTACACTACAGTCTTTTGAGATTTATGTGCACTGTTATTAGCATGCTAAGTTAAACGTGTATGTAGCCGTTCACGTTTGCACTCGTTTTGGGGAATTATTTTACTTTGCAGTGATGTGAAAATTTTTTTGGTGGCAATTGTGAAATTAGACACATTGCTTATTTTATGTTAACCTTTTTTTAAAAGTTATTTCTACTTTCTGTGTCTCTCTGACGACTTCTTTTTTATTATAAAAAATTTGACTTGTTTTGGGTATTGTAATGGGATCTGGCGAGAACTATTGAAAAATATATTCTACATTATTATTTCCAGAAGATGGATAGTGGTAAAAGTTTCAGATTAATGGTGACTGGCGGGCCAAGGGAAAGCTGTCGATAAGATCAGAAGATTTGCCGTTTGAAATTATAGGTTGTTCATAGGCTTAAACACAAGCATAAATCTTACAGAAAACAGTCATATTGATATTTAAAAACTGTAGAAGCTGGAAAAAGACTCTTGACTCTTTTAAGTGATTGACACACTGTGCCAAACATTTATTTCCTCACTTTTCTTTTCCATTTTGTGACTTGTGACAAACCATGTTTAGTAGATCTGTTGTAACGGATGTAAAATGCAGTAAGATAGTTGCAGTGCATTTACTCTAGCCGTACCTCACATGCTGCCGAATGTTGGACTGGCCTGAAATGGTCTAAAGAAAGACCCTCTTACTGTACTATACCTTCAGCGGCACATATGAATGTTTTTCTTAAAATATATTATGTTTTATTTCCTAATAAAATATATAAATTCATCAACTGAGAGGTTGAGTTGTCTGTTACCAGATACATTAATATAATACATTATATTTAAATTAACATCTATTTGAACTAAAATATGTAAATTACGCATTTTAGTTGTGATAGACCACAACTATTTATCTATTTGTCTCTATAGTATTTCTGTTTTATTACATACATGTATAGGAACACATATACTACTGTTCAACAGGTCGGTAAGATTTATGAATGCTTTGGAAGAAGACTCTTTTGCTCATCAAGGCTACATTTATTTGATCAAAAATACAATAAAATGCAGTTATAGTATTATCTTTTACAATTTATTTTTTAATTTGAATATATGTTAAAATGTAATTTATTCCTTTGATGTTGAAGCTGAATTTTCCAATACTCCAGTCTTCAGTGTTACATGAAATCATTCTAATATTCTGCTTTGCATATTTATGAAGTATTTATTTGGAATATAAATCGTTTGTTTTAAAATTATAAATGTTTCTACTGACACTTTTGATCAATTTAATTTATTTTTAAAAAAAGCCTCAATAACCTACTTGGGTCAAGAAAATGTACTGCTTAGTAATTTAAAAAATAATAATAATAATGATAATGAATCCTGATTTACTGAGTTTGACCTAATATTTTAAATATTGCAACAGGTCCTCAAATTAGCATCACTGAGAAGATCCATTAATGACTGTTTGGTCAGTTGTTTTACATCGACTCGGTTCACATTAATTAATCAATCCAAAGTCATTATCATTATGAGTCTATTTAATTGAGGTGTGCAGTTAAGATCCAATGCAGTGTCCATAACAAACAGATGCTACAAACAAAAACACACCCTCCCACCATCTGCTCTCTGATATAGATGAAAAGATCTGAGATCTGACTAATGTCTGCCTGTAGACATCTGATCTCAAAGGAGCCATTAGTTAATGAGATTCATCAAACTGACAATGACCACTTTATATGGAGTGTCTGCTGATTTGCTGTTGACAGTTCAAACAGCCTTATCAACAAGTTAAACATTAACTTTGAGGCATTTGCCTATTAATTGTGATAAAGATGATGAAAACAATGAGTTGTGGTTTTAGTTATTACTGTAAAATGTTATTAAATAATATAAACACTAATTTTAAAGTTTGGGATCTGTAGATTTGTAAAATGTTTTTGGGAAAAAAAATCTCTTATGCTCACCAAAGCTTTTTTTATTTAATCAGTAATATTGTGAAATATTATTTTTGTATTTTTATAATATAATTTTTTTTTTTGCAAAAACTTTAGGATAAAATACCTTTACAATTTAATTAATTTAAATTTTTCACCTCTTATTCTAAACCAATTTCATGAAAGAAATTTCACCATAACAGCGCGCACTCAAAACAGTCATTTATTGTGCATTTTCATAATTCATTTACAGATCATATATATATATGATTTTTAACATTTGACATGTAAACATTTGTGTATATGTGTAACTGAATTCATGTAATTAGTGAAATTATTGAATATCTATCTACCCTGTCTTCAATATTCAAAAATCAATAAATAGTATCTCTTTGCAGTGCTTATAAATGAAAACATGCTGTTATATTACTAAACTGATCTGACTCTTGATGTAAGAGAGCTGCATGTTAGTTTAACTTTACTCGCACAACATGAAATGCTTGTAAACAACAGAAATGAGAATAAGAGAGAGCTGTCTTCATTTTCTAAACAATATATGACTGTCTGTGAACTCCGATATTGCTGGACAAATTGTGGCATTGTAAGGACTAACATAAACACACATTTCATATAATCATCAAACAAATTTTGAACAAAAGAAGGAAGAACGTACAGTGACAAAATGACATAAAGACAGTGAGAATGCATATTGCAAATGTAGGCTATGTATCTGCTTGCTTGTACTGGATCTGTTTATTGTTTTTTTATTTTATGGATTTTTATAATGCATTTTACCTCAAAATAAGTTTGAACAATAGTAAAATCGAAGACTGGTAACACTTTCTATGAAGCCTTTAAATAATGCAACTTAAATATTTTTTTAAATCCCTTATTCGTAATGCCTTGTAATACAGTCTACTGTCAATTGTAGCATATGTTCTTGTTGATAACTCATTATAAGAATTTAAATTTACAATATTCTCTCAAAATTTTTATATTTAGAGAATATTGTTACACAAATAATAAAAAGTGTTTTTATGTATTAAATGTAATTATATGGCTATATTTTTCCAAATGGATCCATATCAATAGTTCAGTATTTAAAAAAAAAGTATTACAATGTAGAATGTTTTCTCGATATTTTTCTTCTAGATTACATTTGTTACATTAGGCTACAATTATAGCTTAGAATTATTAACTGCATGAATGTATTAATATCCACTGCCCAAAACATTTTGTAATTTATTTTTTCGATTTCATAAATTGTTCATATTGTTTTTTTACGGTTATTTTTGTAGCTACTTTAGTAAATATCCGGACTTTAGTGGCAGTATCATTTTTGACAGCTTTTCTGTGTCTTTTTTTCCTTGGCAAAAATGGTGGAACTTTATAGAAAGTGTTACCGATAACGGTTATATATTCCTGTGTAACGTTATTTATAATCTGGGGCCTCTTGACTGACGTGTACGTTGAGCTCGAGCTCTCTTTAGATGTGATGCGGTCCCAGGCGAAGTACTGAGAAAGCTCTGCGGTGTTTGCGCAGCAGCTGTCGTATCTTTTCGTCGTCTGTGTCGGGGTCCAGCGGTTTGTTGTACTCCTCGTCCTCCACCTCGTTTTCCGAGCCGTCTCCTCCGCTCTCCCCCCGCGAGGCCTGTGTGGAGCTGGGCTCCGTCGCGCTCTTCTTCCGCCATTTTGTTCGCCGGTTCTGGAACCAAACCTAAAGGGCAATCACAGGTGCTGTTAGAACTCATCATTAAAATAGATATATTCTTAAAACCTTTGAAAATGTTAGTGACGTAAACAGAACCTACTTTTGTTTAGTTTCCCAACTTTAGCAAAGTTAGGCTAAACCAATTAAGTTAACAATAAAAGATACATTGATGCTTTTTTTTTTACAGTTATTGAATAAAACACACATACAGAACTATTAAAAGCTAAAACAAAATGAAATTACTAGAATGTTATCTCACTTTAACTTGTGACTCAGTCATCCCTAGCGAGTATGCCAGCCTGGCTCTCTCTGGTCCTGCAAGGTACTTGGTCTGCTCAAAGGTTTTTTCCAGAGCGAAGATCTGGTGCCCACTGAATGTGGGTCTTGTGTGCTTCTTTTTCCCCACGGGCTCAGTGTGATGCCCACCATCTACAGAGAAACACAATAAATTTATCTTGTGGCACATCTGAAGAATTCAGGTGTAAAAGCTTTCAAGCTCTGAGATTTTTTTTTAATTAGTGTTTTAATTAGGCTCCTGTTATGCAGATAACATTGGGCAAAGGCATTTAGAAAATTACCTTTTAAGTGCCATTAAAGTGAAATGATTACTGTAAGAGTAATCTGTAAGAGCCTGAGAAAAATGCTCATGCAAAAATAATACATCTAAATTATAATGATGCACTTAGGCTATAGGTTTTTGTGTTCAAATTCTTCATTTTATCCCACTATTTTTTCTCTATTTAGACCTGTTACTTCAAATCATTAAATGTTCAAATGAATGAAGCATAAATTGGTAAAATAGAAAGAGGTAAATAATTGAATTAGCCCTACATTTTATGTTACAAACATTTTTTACAACTGAAACTAACAACTAAAAAATAATGATGTAAAAATAATGAGATAAAATAAAAGAAGCACCTGGGATGTTTTAGTACAAAATTCAAAGAAAAGTCAAATTGTTTAATTTTATTATGTTTATTTATTATATTTTATACACATCGGCTTATTCTTTATATATATATATATATATATTTATATGATATATTTTATTTAACCTTAAAATAACGTTTTAAAAGGATTGTTTTTTTTCACTAAATTATTGTTGTTGTTTTTTGTTTGTTTACTGTAATTAAGTAATTTATTCTCCACAACCATTGATTTAAATTTAATTTACATCATATATGTAAGTTAAAGATATAGTAATATCATACTGAATTGTTTATTAGAATGGATGGGGCTTTTTTTTCATTAAATGGTTATATTATATTATATTATTTTATACATTTTTCTAAAAAAAGAAAACTTGAGTTTAATGTTATATAATATACAGTTAATTTTATACACTAATAATATGACTGGACTCATATTCAGCCTGATCAAGGTTTATCCAGGCCTATTTAAACAATTTCCAAAAATTGTTTTGAGTGTACTAAGATATTAGGGTGTATCACTGTTTCGGTATCTCATCACACGTAATGCTCCCAATCAAACGCATATATTGCTCACACTTACTGTTGGGACACTGCTGTCTGGATCCTCTCCACTCGTACCCTCCATCCACCCAGCAGCTGCTGTTTTTACCCTTCAGACCTGAACATTCCACTCCGGGTTTAGGGAAGCTGCTCAGTCCCGCTGGGGCATAATCCCGGTTATAATACACCCCTGGACTGGGCACGGCTGTCCCAAAGCCTCCCATGGATGGGTACCCAGACAGCAGTGCAGGGGTCCCCGGGCCGCCCATCATGGATCGACTCAGGATGTCACTGATGCCATGCGGCGTCCCGGCCTGGAGCTGAGAGTTGATGTTGGCTGGACTGAGCTTGTAGAAAGAGTTGGGAATAGAGTACTGGCACACTGGGGCCTTGATATCGGAGGGGAACTGGTTCAAGCTGTTGTTGAAGAGAAAGGACCCAGAAATATTGGACTCCATGGACGCCTGTGTGCTCTTCTTCTGCTTCCCAAAACGACAACAATCTTCACAAGACTGATTTCTTACAAAGGTCCTGACATCAAGTACTCCGAAGGGTTTAGTCCAGTTCAACACAACCTGATGATAACTTTCTGTGTGAGTATTTCCAGGTCCTCACATCACCCCCAAAACGTCTCAGAGATCAGGTAATAATCTGTGTTTTTACTTCCTCTTTTAAACTCTTAACTAGTCCATAATGGATCTCCAAATCGAACACCAAGCGCTGCTCTCACTTTCACGGACAAATGTCCCACCACTGGCTCTCTCGCTGCAGGTCATAAATAAGATGCACCTTAAACCGCTGTGGCACTTTCTTCATAATGATGGACAGAATTAGACTGGCCTGCCTTGATTGGTTGAGCGCTCAACGTGCCTGGTCTCCTCATTGGTCTGTTCGCAGCAGGATAGCCTTTGATTGGCTGTCAACAGATTAATAGTTTTTTAAAAAGTCTGGGTGAGAATTAGTTGCTTTTTAATAGGGCGTCTGCTGTGGCTGTGGAGGAGCAGCTAGCAAGCGTAACACAAGGAAATGGGATTTTTGTCATCTGGTAATGGTCAGTGGGAATGTACTACGTTGTATGTTCCTTCATTATGATTGCATTTTAAAAGATCTGCTTTGGTGACCATATCTGATTTTTTTCTTTCTTTTCTACAGATGGACAGGTGCAAAGAGATTATTCTCTTAAGTCATAGCATGATTATTCAAAGCTTCTGAATGCTTTGATTTGTTGATTTTCCTTAAACAAAAATCAACAAAGGTCTGTAAAAAGGTTAAAGGGTTAATTTAGTTTCGTTAGTAGAGATGGTTGTTGTGCAACTTCTCATCTTTCCCCTATCTCGCAGCTCACAATAGTGATCGTGGAAAGGTTTTAATTCATAAAGCTAAAAAAATGTGATGCTTTAGTGCACTTCCTGCTAATATTTAAAAAAAAAAGTAAAGGGTCTCCATTAAAATTGTGCAGTGTTACATCATTAGTGCACATGACCAAAGCAGTTTAATTCATGTTTGCACACTGAGAAAATGGTAACTGCACCAAAGCTCAAAAACAAAAAGCTAGTGAAGTATGTTAACATAAAAATATGATTTTTGGTGCACTCTATCTTTAGGGTGTCTAAGTTTAATGTATGCATTTGCATATATTTGGTTTAGTTGGGTGTAATCATAGAGTGTGTAAACGCGTTGACGGTTACCATAGTGACCGCTGGGATAACAGTGAACTTATACAATATAAATTCAATTGCAGCTGCTTGTGAAAATTACAATAAAATGTTGTAATGACAAAATATTGTGCTAAATAAAGAGTTCAAAAATGTACAATATGGATGTTGTAATACAGGTAGCATTAATATTAAAATGTAATGCAATATAATGATGCAAAAAAAGCATCAATTTTGAAACGTCATGGTAAATTTTCTTTTTTTTGTAACTCAATTTTTATATTAATGTTACATAAGGTTTTTTATGCATAGTAGTAGCAGAATTGGATCAACGATTTTAAAATAGCTGGCCTATGTGTGACTGCAGAAATATGTTATTTCAGTACACACATTATCCCACTGGTCACAGTTGTGAAACAATCTAAAAACTAGTTCTAAATCTAGTTGTGTAAAAACAATCTTTCAAAGGGCTACTAATGACATACCATTTGTATATTTAAATGTCTGGGACAAATTTGGGGAATAAATGGGTTTACAAAAACAAGTGCAAAAAGGTAATGTAAAGACAGCAGAAAGTGATATGTCATGTAATAAGTGTAAAGGATTGACAGCAATGACAACTCATTTTCTGACACCTGACCTTAGACATTGTCCTTGACTTTCAGGTCTTAGACTATTTGATATTCTGTCCAGGACAAGTAGGGTTTTACAATTACTGTTTGTACTGAGCTATTGATTATGTCTAGGTTCATGCATAAATTACTTAATTTCTTGACACAAGCATGTTTTTTTTTTGTATGAGGTATGAAAAAGGTTTATATGTTAGGAAAAAATTCTTAAAGCAAGTAACAATAATAATAATAATAAACATGGTAATTTGGAATATATATTCAAATATATGACTGCTTTATAAAAAAAAGCTGAAATCTTTTAGTTTTAATGAAAATGTATTTATTGATATTTATATTAGAACTAAGTTACACCTTAAGGTAAAAATACAATAAGAATATAATAATAACAACTACAATAAAAATATATATAGAAAAAACAGACTTTTATACTCGCACATATTTGTTTCTTTGATGCAAAGATTCCCAAACATTTTAGTCAGCCAAACCCCACTGACTTTTCTTGACGTACGCCACTACCCCACTAAGATTTTATAGAAATATAATAATTAATTATTATAATTTATTAACACATTCTCTGTTTGTGGTTTTTTGATGTTGTTGAATGGTCACTTGACATGCAGGAAAACAATTTTTTTTTAATTTCAATCATTTAATTATTAGCTTTTCTTCAGCTCAAACCCCAATTTGGGAACAAACCTGCTATAATGCATTACAATTCCATAAGAGTTGGGAAACCTCTTTCAGTTGCTTTTAAGTTTTTATGAAGAAAAACTGGCCTTAAATTAAAAGTTGGGTTTAATTGTTGTTTGAGTTGCTTTAATCTGACTTCCCCTGTAGAGGGTGATAGGTGATCACCATGATGGCAGAGATCAACAATCTTTCTATATTAGAGACCAACTGACAATCCCCTGTTCAGCACATGAGTAATGAACGTGTGTAGTAAAAAAAACATTACAGTTGTGAAGTAATGTCCTAATGGGTATGGCCAAGAGACGTTTTAGGTCAACTGCATTCTTGTTTACATGTGACACAGTATCTTGTTTCTTCTGGTTAGTTTCTTTATCCCAGCATTATTCATCTGGGTTTTCTATGGCTATTTTTAGTTTTGTAAAGGGATTTTTCCCCCCTGCCACACAGACACAACCATGTGTTTGCAGAATGCTGTTGTTCTTCATTAGACACATTACTCACAGTTTTCACGTAAGCTGACAGTTGATAAATTTTTTTAAGCATGCAGTGATAAACCTTTATGCAAAAACAACTTTATACTACATTTTTGTGGCACCTGGTTATTTGACACTTTTCATATGCAGTTTTGTGTAAAAGTGTCTTAATGACAGACAGAAAAATTCCAAGAATTTTCACATTTAGATGTTAAGATTATGTCTGATAATTTTATATTTGGTTTATTCGCCAAGCTTGGAAGGTCAGAAGCTCATTGCATTGTGGGTTGCTGAACTGTAGTCTACTCACATTGAATGTTTTCTGGGTATTCCGTGTGTTTTGATATGCTATCAGTTAAAAATAGTTAAAGAGTATTGAGTCATCTGAAACCTCCTACAGTCCATAGGAGTTATTGGTATATTAAAAATATAATTCACTGAACTGGTCTGCTGTGTTGACAAAAGGTATAGATCTCCTTTTTTATATTAGGCATGTTTCATCATTGTTTACTTGATCAGTTTCTGCGTGTTTCATCAGGTCTGTTGATACAGTACACTGCTTTGTTTCACAGATAGCAGATGAGATGATGTGATAACAATGAAAACATTTTACAGAACCATAGAACATGAATTAGTTTCTTATTCATTTGAGATTTTAGTTTTTTTATTTGCTTTTGGCAATTTCCAAATTCCCTGGCCATTTTAATTATTGTGCCAAGTGCTTGATTTATGTCTTTTAAAAACTAGTAAACAAATGTCGAGATACTTTTGCTTTCGTTATGACAGTGTTCTTGCCACATTCCTGTCTGTACAGAAAGGAGAAATGGGATGGTCTTGGGATCTCTGGGAGTTTTTGAAATGATGACCTGCTATTTGTTTTATGATCTTAGAGGGGAAAAAAAGTATTGCAGTAAAATGGAAATTTTACAGAAGCAGGGAAAACACTTTGTAAATTGACCATACAAATATAGAAAAGTGTTTCAGGTTTTAAAGGCTGGCATTTTGCTAGTTGTAACACCTCATATATTATTATATATTTAATAGCTTATAAATACATAAAACTATATTCATATAACTTGGCAATTCAAATATACCATACTTAAATGTTTTATGTACTTTGATATATAATAAAAAAATTTGACTATTAAAATACAATCAAATGTGAACATCTGGGAACCCATTTTAATATTCCACTGTAATTAATTCAGTTACAGTGTAATTAATTCATACGTTTTTTTAACCTGAAATTTTCAACATCTTTACATTATTTTATGTCAGAATTTAAATTATTGTCCCATGATCCCATTTTGATACATTAAAACCCTTTAACATTGTAAGAATAATACAACATTTTGTTTGTTTTTTAAAAAAACAATCATGGCCCTATTCGCTACATGCCTCATCTAATTGTTTCTGTAAGCTTTAAGTCTCTTGTAGCTTGATTTAGAAACTAGACTGCAAAAGAAAACTCATGGTTAATCAAAACCTGCCTGTCTTTGTTTTCCTCCAGCACGTTTATTTATGTATTGCAGTTAATAGCAAAATATACATTTTCCAAGGAACTCCTTTAGACCTTTGTTTATTATGTGAAAGTTTAAAAAAAATCAATATCACACAAATAAAAATACAATAGCACACAAATAAAAAAACAATATTACACAAGTAATAATATTTTTATTATTATTATGACGATATTTCACACTTAGTATAAATTGTATGTATATGTATAAAGCGTGTTTTGGATTGTGCAAATCTGATACCCGTTATTCTAAAAGTTTAGATGGGGTGGTGGAATTTTTTCCATAACGCGGTGATTATTTACACCTCATATTATATGTAAACATTTGTGTTACCATGGCAACAACTAAGGTATTGGAATTGCGATCCAAAGAGAGCCATTAACTATGGTGACCGAGACAGGAGTTCTGTCCAATCAGCATCGACTACGCTGGTCACACAAAATTCCTACCTTTTCCGGTTTGACTGACTTGTCGTTGTGTTTTCTAACTTGTCGTTGGGTTTTCTTGTTTGTCGTTGTGGTTTCCGACTTGCTATTTTGTTTCCGGAGTTGCTGTTGTGTTTTATGGTTGGCTGTTTTGTTTTTAGATTTGATATTGCATTTTCTAATTTGTAATTTTAATTCTGGATTTATTATTTGGTTTTCGGAATAGTTTTTTTGTGTTGCGATTTGTTGTTGTGTTTTGCACTTCTCGGCCACCGTAGTTATCAGCCCTGCAGTAGAAAATGAAACCAGAACCGTACCAGCTGGCTCGGATCGACACGGAATGGAATGGTTCTGCAAAGAAAACTGGTCTTATAAACTGGGCCCATAGTGGAACTAATTTTCTAATCGGATGCATATAATGTCGTGGATATAAAACTAGAATGCATACTGCAGTCCCTTTTTGTCTTGCTCTCTCAGATATCTCTCCTGCTTGCCAAAAATTACAAATTATTTTCTTGGTAATGTCTGACACCAGTGCATACATAATGTAATAGCTGTGCCAGGTGCAAAAGCTTGATAGACATAGTAACTAGGGAGAGAGGGGCTTAGCAAAGGGTTAATTGTTCATTTTCTTTACTTTCAACTAATTTAGAAACAAGATGCTTTGCAGTGATGTCAACGTTCAGCAGACATGCCTGTTTCCTCTAAAGGGTGGAGATTTTGACAAGAGTTATGCTAATATGCATGCCTGTCTAAATCTCATGGACAAGTACAAAGATGAAACAGAAATTAACCAGAGACAAGTACAAAGATGAATCAGAGTTGTAGCCTATTTAGTATATTTGCAAGTATGCATGTTATTTATTTTTATATCTAAAATTTATAGTTGAGATTTACAAATACAATTACAAATTTAAATTCCAAATGTAAAATTTAGATTTCAATTAACATTTGAAATATATTAATTCAATATATTACATATATACATTTTAAATTATATATATATGTGTATATTCATGTAAGTATTTTCTAAACATGGGCAGAATGTGTTTTTTAATATACATGATAAATAAACATTACACATACATATATTATGTAAACAAAACCTTTTATCATTATTAATCGTTTGACAGCAGAAAGGGACACGCATTAATTTCAATAGAATAATCTAGTACCATATTGATATAAAAATGCAAAGAAAAGGAAATATATTCCATTCGTTGTTATTGCCAACTTATGCTTTAAACTTTACATTAGGCTATTATCAAGGTTTCCTAACGGGTTCGTACAGAAACTGCAGGGTTTGTGAGTTTCATTAAAAGCAAATAATATATTATAAATATAAAATGTAAATAACATAAATCAAAATAAAACACTTACTAAAAATATTTTAAGATTTTATTTGTTTACCTGCCTGTCATGTGACTATTAACCAGTGAACCGCAAACATGAAAATTAGTACCTAATTATTAAAGTATTTACTTTTAAATTTAAGGGATACTCATAACTCGTTAAAAATTAACGTGTTCATCAGTAGTTGATGTATTGTTGAAAGGCTAAGAAAACCCGTTTTTAAAACTTAAATGATTTTTGTGGTAAAATGTTTTTGTGGCCTCTAAAATTTCTGTGTAATTATATTCACCTCACTGGTGACTGTTTGTGTGTGTGTGTGTGTGTGTGTGTGTGTGTATGCGAATGTCCACAAAACTGAAATGCTAAATATATTAAATATATTATTATTTCATTTTGGAGTAAAATGTGATGTGATGAGTTTTTATAAGAGTACTCCACCAAATTTCTTAGGTAGCACATTTCTTACAAAAAGAAACTTGAACACAAACACACACTTCATGTGAATCAGGATTGACTCACTATGTAATTAAAAAACAACATCTTAGTGTAATATGTTGAATGGAAAATCCAAAACCACCAGTAATTTTCGTTACTCTACTCCACCTTCAGATAAGCTCGTCCCTCTTTTCTTCTTTTAACTTCATTTACCCTGGGCAACTAGTCAAACAGGTTTTTGTGCTCTCCTCTCAGAAGTACTTGGACGATAAAAGCGGGAGTAACACAAATCAGTCTTCATTCTTTTGCCATCTTGAACATCAGGGCCCTTTCATGAAGCAAAGACAAACTAGCAATGAGTGAGTATAAAACAAAAAAATGTCTCTATATACTACAGATTTATTGGTTTGTAAGTCTGTTTCATTTGTATCTTTTTAGAGCACGATCGCATGTGTGGCAGTCGATGCCTGGGTCCGATGACTTTCAATGCAGACCTGACAGGCCACTCAGTGACCCTCAGCCAAGAAGGACAATTGGCATCCAGAGACACCTCGTCCTATATAAACGGTTTAGCATTTCTCAGCCGAACTGTAAAGATAGATGAAAAACTGTGTATATGTATTGAGGACCACAACTCATTGTGGGATGGAGCTCTTCGTGTGGGCTTCACCAACATCTGCCCACAGAGAAACAGTTTACCGCCCGCCTCAATACCAGACCTCAGGGACACACGGGGATACTGTGTTGTGCCAGTGCCTGAGGACTTGTGTAGGTGTGGTGTACAGCTTCAGTTCTGGATAAACTATGCAGGCATGGTTATTGTTCAAGAGATAGGTGGGGAGAAATATTACCTTAAAGCAGAAGGACTGAACGTGAATAATCCTCTGTGGGCTTTCATTGATCTGTACGGGAGCACAAGCGCTGTGCGACTTCTGAGTAAGTGTGAGAAAATAACTCTGCTACTTGAATCGGATTTAAATATATTAAAATGTTTTGTAAACATTTTGAATGTGATGTAGGATCAAGGAGAGGCAGTCGAACATCATGCCCGGTTTGTCCTGTAGACGCTACATTTGGCATCAACTGGCCAACAAGAGTAGTTGTGCGACAAACCTCAGAGGAAGAGCATAGCCATAACCATAAAACAGGTGATAATGTTTTCTTAAGATACTAATGTCAAACATGAATCAAAAACGAATTTTAGTATCCAGTTACTGATATAATTGACCTTGCTTACATTTTACTTAGAAACCAGAAAGCTCCAGAAAACATCATCTTACTGGAAATTGAGTCTATTCCTTGTACAGTATGCCAATCAGACGACCATCCCAAGCCCCAGAAAACGTTCAGAACTCACAAGAGCTGGTTTAGGTATATTATCTGACACCTTTCAGCCGAAAATACATCACCAGCATTGACAGTTCTCATAACTTGTTTGATAAAATAAAGACCAGTTGTCAATCTTATGGTTTCTGTTTGCATTCTAGGCGTACCTGTTCAGGAGTCAAGAGGGTTAGATCTAAAATGGTCTTGGCAAGAGCTGAATCGGTTCATTTGCTCCAGATATCCTTTGGTTAATCTGGATGAGATTGGTTTCCATTTTGCGAAAGCTGATAAGCATGGACGACTTTGCAGATTACATGCAAACACTCTGAAGAAAATAAAAAAGGAGCTGGCTGACAACATACTTTATATAGTTCCTCAGAGAGACATTGTTCTAAATGAGGTATAGTAGAAAGTTCTTGTTTACATTTAATTTAATCTGTTCTTAAAAACTGTAGAAGTGCCACTCAGAAAACAGGTGAATGTTTAAAGGTCCCATATTGTACACCTTTCTGGAGTTTCATTTTAGGTGTTTATGTCCTTAAGAATATATATATTAGCGCTCCTCATTTAGGAGCTCTGTCAAAAACAGGTTGATTTTGGCCTGTCTAATTACTATTCATGAGCCTCTATTCTGATTGGCATTTTTTTTTTTGAGTGACAAACGACTGGGCCAATCAAATTTAACAACGTCACAATTATGTCACAGCCCTAGCTGGATGCAAAACTGGGTGCGTCTCAATCAGCTCCCTTGTTTAGTAGTTAGGGCAGTGATCAGGGAGTCGACTGTCTGAATGCCCACAATTCAAACTGAAAAAGCCCGGTGCTCACTATGCTCCAATAAATATAATGACACACGATAAAAGATTTGAAAACATGGACTGTTTAGAATATTTTAACATAAAAACACAATGCTAGAATTGTGAATTAGAATTTAGAATTAATACTCGGCTGAAATGTTGTAATAACACGTAGAAGAATGATGTGATTAAAGAGAATAAAAAGTAATATAAAAATTCTGCACAAAATAACTTCACTGGAATTCAAGTGATTACTGTCCCAACGTGCATTGAATCAGGGAACTTACTAGTGACCGAACTTGTGTACACAATCTACTGATTCACAAGCTCGGGAGCTGATTGAGACGCAGCCAAAGGAAAGACAGAGGCTCATTCAAAACAACGCAGATTGGGCTACATATCGTAATACAGCCTTAAATTAGAAATATGATCGCATACACGATGCCATTGCCAGACACAAAAAAAGACAACAGTTATGGTAAAAAACGATAGGACTGGACAGAAACGATCGTCAAAAAATACTCGAGTTCTGCACACTTCTTATCAGAAAAGGTTCACTAAAGTATTATCTTTTATTGTTATGGCCTTGTCTAAAGTTTTATTGCATTTTATGACTGTCATTTATGAAATTATGGCTGTGTGCATGTGTGTAAAACAACAAACAAGGCTTTTTATATGTAATCGTATGTAATTGTATATGCATTGTTGTGATCAGCTGGACTAGGTCTGAAATCACATTTTTACGGAGGTCACAACAGCTACACAGATACTTTAATGCAGGCTCTGTGCAGTTTACTGCGTATTGACCATTATGAAACGTATTTGGCAATTACATAGCCCCTAGACCTCACTTACTGTATCATGGAAAAAGCCATGAAATTTCAGATTATGGAATAATTCACCCAAAAAATAAAAATGCTGTCATTAATTACTCACCCTCATTTTGACCTTCATGCATCTTCAGGACACAAATAAAGATGAGACACATCTTTTATGAAATCTGAGAGCTTTCTAACTCTGCATAGACAGCAATGCAACTACCCTGTTCAAGGCATGGTCAAAGCATGCGTGTGGTGCTGCTGACGCAGGAACCAGTGTTTTGACATAGAGCCTGGCAGCGTCTTGTATGCTAGCAGAGGAATGAACATTCATGCCACTGTCCTGAATGCACTGCGAGAAATATTGTTGAAACAAGTCATTATTTTTGTTTTCTTTGCAAACGCCTCGCTTTTAATAAAAAATACCTACATTTGTTTTCTGAAGATAACAAAGGTCTTACGGGTTTGGAACAACATGGGGGTGAGTGACTCATGACAGAAAATGGCTTAACTATTCCTTTAAACACTGCTGTTCATTGAAAGGACTTTTTTTTACTAATCAACCTGCTAGTTGACATTCACTTGACAGTACCAAACAATTAAAACTGTGCTATTTGTTTTTCACAGATGATCACCCACACATTATCATCAGCCATGAATGCAAATGCTTTCACACAGTCACATTCTCCTCAATCCAATCCTTCACAGCAGAGGCACCGGTTGACTTCAACCAGCAGTTTTGTTTCAGATTCAAGCCGAAACCCTTCAATGGTAATAAATAATATTTATTATGATAATCTTACTATTATTTTACATGTGTATTATGTTGTATATAAGAAAGTCACATACATGTACATACACCTTTAACTAGTAAAGCAGCACAAGACATTATTTACTTGTCTTCAACAGGAGGACATGGACTTTAGCGCTTTGCTTGGAGAGTTCCAGCACATGCATCTCAGTGGCAGCGAGCACATTTCAATATTGGTTTCTCGTAACAAGGTGCTGCAGAGTGCTAAAGAATCTGTTTCCAACTCTAATTTCCCATGGACCAAAACCCCTCTTGTGACATTTATTGGTGAGGAAGCCCTTGACTGTGGAGGTCCACGGAGAGAGTTTTTCAGGTATTCCTCTTACAAAGAAGAGTAATGTTCTTTCACAAGAAGTAAAAGAACAGTTCTCAAACATGACTAGTAAGGTCACACTTTTGTTTGACATCTGTTGTTCCTCCTTTACCCCTGACTCAGAATGCTGATGATGGAGGTGCAGAGCTCGATGGGTGTCTTTGAGGGGCAGCCTGGACACTTGTTCTTCACCTATGACCAGATGGCCTTGGAGGAACACAAGTATGAGTTGGCAGGGAAGCTTATTGCGTGGTCTGTGGCTCATGGCGGTCCAGGACTCAAGTCTCTTAACCCCTGCCTGTACCAGCTGATGTGCACCCAGGAATGTCCACTGGTAGACTTTGACTGGCACCAAATACCAGATGTGGACATTCAAGATAAACTCCAAAAGGTTTCTATCCATTTCTTCATCAATCCACTTATCTTTAACTGGAAGTTTCTAAATCATTTTATCTTGCTTTTAGATTTCATCTTGCAAAACGACGGCAGATCTCCAGAGGCTAAAGGCAGAGCAGGGTGATTGGATCTATGATTGTGGTTTCCCTGGAATATACAGACGTGACATTTCCATTCAAGATGTGCCAAAGATTTACTCCTTTGCAATTCAACACTACATATATCTAAGGTACATATATAACTAAAATTATTCTTATTGATTTGATTATTGTTCATTTAAATGATCAAATTTACTATGTTTTTATCAAAGTAACACTCATTTGACACTGAGTTCTTGTCCTCTACAGTATACAGTCTTATTGATTAAGTTAATATTTCAAAGTTCATTTGCAAAAACTGATAACTCACATTAAATGTGCATTCCAAATAATATCAATCAAACTGCAGTTGTTTTGATAATAACAAATACAGGCAATTCTCTGAGCTTTTCCCTTCCCATCGTAATGCACTGCTTTTGTAGGTTTCTGTGAAAACGTTTTATCTTTTGTTTTCTTTTAAGTCCTGAAGAAGATCACAGGATCATCAAGCTTGTAGTAATTATCCATCCTTGATCCTTGAGCTTGACAAAACTCCTCTCAGCTAGTACTCTTTTCAAAGTGAAAGTAGCCTTGTCCCCTGAACTTTGCTAAAATAGACTTATCGTCTTCTGTTCAAAAACAAGGGTGCTTGTCGGCTTCTGCAGTAAAACGTAAACTAGCAATGTCTTAAAAATGGACAAAAAATGGCTTTTTTGACAAAACGTGTTTAGATTGCGCTGCATGTGGAGAATAATGCACGGCAATCAGCTCTTTTTTTTAAGTGTTTTTTGCAAATTAACTCTTTATTTAGTAAAGTGTTTGTGTTGCTTAAGTACAAAAAATACATTTAACGGCATGTGTTATTGTTTGCAGAACATCAAATATGATTCGCCAGTTCACAAAGGGCCTGAATGCTTATGGACAGTTTTGGGATATGGTAAGAACTCACTGGGTTGAGTTTTTGCCTATCTTTACCAACATGCATGAGCCCCTTTCCAGAACCACATTTAGAGACCTGTTCCAAATCCAATGGAGTAAATCTGGGACCAAGAAGAAAGAGGATGAGGAAAAGACTATGCACTACTGGGGACTGGTACTTAGGATGATTGAAGGTAAGTTTCCTTGTTGTTAAATGAACTGTGAATAATTGTGCTTCGTTGTGCTTATAAAATTGTCAGTTCGTTTGGACTTGAGCTTGTAATTTTCCCTCAACAGATAAAAAAACAAAAGCTCCACAAGGCGAGTTGCAGTTTGAGGAAATATTAGCTTTCATAACTGGAGCGGATGAAGTCCCACCACTTGGGTTCTCCCAGAAGCCCAGCATACATTTCTATCAACCAGAGCAGCGTGGATGCCGTTTACCATATGCGAACACATGCATGATGGGGTTGTTCCTGCCCAGGGTTGTAAAAGATGAAGTGGAACTTTACAGAATGCTCCTGAGAGCAGTCAGAGACTCAGCTGTTTTTGGAAGGACATAATTGTATATAATTCTTTATTAAAATGTACACATTCATATCCATAATTATGTATATTTATGAGCTTTATTTCATTATTTATTTCAGTCCTTAAGACGAAAGCACTTATGCACTTACTGTATACTTTTGACATAAACATGTTTTGCATTCTGTGCCAGAAAATCTTTTTTATATTTATAAAAAATTATATATTATTATTTTCATACAACTGTCAGTCATGTCCTGAATAAACTCTGAAAGTAAAAAACTACATTTCTCTTGTTTGGGGTGGGAGTGAAAACCAATGGTTTCATTCAATATCAATATAGGTATAATACAAACATAGGTCTATAAAATATTTTAGGTAAACAAAAAACAAGTCCCATGGAACTGCTCCATAGCCAAACATCAAACATCAAAACATATTTTCCTTGATTTCCTTCCTTGATAAAGGCTCTATGTTCCTGATGATAAATGTCTTTTAGTTGACTGCTTACATCACGTGTTACATTTACGACTGTCCGGAGATTAAGGAAAATAGGACCTATAAATCATAATTCTGTAAACCAGTTTTACCTGACAAAACAATTCATTAACAAAATCATCGATTGACTGTCAATGCTGTAACGTGATTGGTTTACGTGGAACACGTGCTTCAAGTAGACCGTTATGTTTTGTCCAATAGTAGAGCCGCGGAGGATGGTTTTTATCCACTGCCGTCCACATCCTGCTCAGTAACGCCAGCCCTGATGTTGCTCTTGCTTTAGGAAAATTACTGGTTATTTTCGGTTTTTCAATCGGCTCACGTGGTAACGTAAACCAATAAAGGAGGTAAACTACCACATGACTTTCTCGAAATGCTTAAAGTGTGATAACATTTCGTTGTAAACTTCCATCCAATGCCTCTTTACTACAATAGCTATGGTTACTAACATGTCATTTATTGAATATATAGCCAGCATAAAACAAGTAAAGATTAATTCACAATTAACGTTACATTCACCATAGTAAGCACAAAATGCTCAAAGAGAATTATTTATGTTCCCCAGAAAAAGTAGAATCTGTCTAGAACTTTCTTTAACATACAATAGCCTACTTTGTATCTGCATCCTTCGTAGTTTCCAGAACAAGATGATGTTCAAATAATAAATACTTACTTAGGCTAACATGTTTGATCGTGGATAGTCATAATTAGTGCAAACGGTCTTAATTGCAAATTTGCAAGGTTTAAAAAGTTTGAAACTACAAAATTAAAAAATATATATAATTCTTATAATGTAGGCCTACTTGCAGGGTACTGACAACTTGATTTCCTGCAATTATATTTGCTTACTAAAAAGGTCCTAGATGAAACAAATTAGAGTATATGTCAGACAAGAAATAATCACAACATGGAATATATATGATATATCCTATCATTCTTTTGGTTATCACACATCTGAAAGCATTTGTAAAGCATCTAAAGCTTTTACAACATGAAAAAAAAAAACAGATGGTGATCTTGTAGACTTCCAAAAAACAACAATTTTGACAAGTGTAAGGATGACAGCTTCCCAGAATGCAGACCTCATCTAAAAATAGTGTTAATGTAGATAAAACTAACTTTTTCTCCCTGGCATCATATTAAACCAGAGTATTTATAACTGACTAAGTTCTAGACTATAGGAATAAGTTGTTAATGTTTCAATAAGGCATATACTCATAGGGCAATTAGGTTAAAAAATAAAACAATGTCCTATCCAAATGCATATTATACTCACAAAATATCTTTTCTCAAAATTATGCTCTGAGCTTCTGTTGGCATTTAATGTAGCTTATCAGCTTGTATATTTTATTGGCCTTAATAAAGGCAGATTTTACAACGTTGTTTACATCTTTTACAAAGTGAAAGTAAAACATTACTGCATTATGATAACACAGAAGGTATCCATGACACACCTCCATGGTAGTTTACTAGCAGAATTATCCTTTACCTGCAGTAACTGTGAATCTGATTAAGCTCTAAGTTTAGTTTTCAATGAAGTGAAATCAAGGCTCTTTTTGGCGGCACATTAATTATTTGACAATACTATATACATAATTAATGGACTACTGATTTTCACATATGATCATGCACACAATTTCAATTGCACATTTTTTTTTTTACATCATATTCATTTCAACCTGTTTCTTTTGCTAACAGATGCACTGATTGATTGACTTTAATCAGCAGTTTTCTTTCAGAATGGTAATAACAATTATTAGTATAATCGTACATTTTATTTTACATGTGTAATATTGTACCGTTGGTCTCGTCCGTCTTTTTTGGTTTCGTTTTGATTTCTCACGTGTCTTGTCCTTATTTGGAGTTCCTGTCCTGTCTTGTGATTATTAGTTGATTTGATCCCAGCCGTGTGTCACAGGTGTTCCTAATTTCCCTATTGTTTGAATGTGTATTTAGTCAGTGTCTTTTGAGTTCTTCCCTGTTGGTTGTTAATGTTGACGTTGGTCCTTGTAGCCCTTGTGCACCTGTTTTGTTTTGTATGGGTTTTCTGGTTTTGTTTAACTAAATATTCATCATTATTTTCATCCACATCTCCCTGCCTTTCACTCTCCGCACTCCAGCGTGACAATTATATTGTAAGAAATACACACACATTTACATACAGTTCGTAAGGCAGCACAAGACATGTGCTTTGCTGTCTTACTAGTTACTGACTGTACGTTTAGAGAGCATGAACATAATATACTTCTTTGTTAGAATGGACTAGGTCACAATCGTCACTTATTTTTATTTAATTATTATTTATTTAAATTCTTAAAAAGAAAGCACTTATGCACTTATTACTTGTATATGATTTATATACAGCATATATCTTATAGACTTGGTTGTATAGAACATTTTCTAAATGTTTTGTGGAACTATTAAATATCAGTTTTATATTCTGTATGTTTATTAAAAACATCCAGTTATGCAGAATATATATTATTATTATATTGATATTGGTGAGCTTTCAATACAATAGCCTATATAACAATACAGTATAATTTTACTGCAAAATTCAGCATATTAGCATAGAATGACATTTTAGACGGTCACATGACCTCATCGAAACAAGTGGTGACATCCACAGTTTCAGTAAGCTGCTTACTTCGTTACTTGGTCACGTTTTCAAACTCTCCACCATAGCCAGGACCAAAGAGCTGTCTAAGGACTGTAGGCTGGAATGAGCCACTAGACCATCACCAAGCAGTTTGGTGAGAATGTGACAACAGTTTATTCACAATAATTTACAAATGGAACAAACACATAATAACCGTCACTCTCCCTATAGGGCTCCATATGATCTGACCTTCATGGAGTTTCAATAATCATGTGAACGGTGAGGAAGAGCTGGGACCATAGTCACCAGGAAAACAAACGGTAAAACACAGTATAAATTCCGGGTACAGTATAAATACTGTATAAAATCTCTTATTCTGCTGACCTGGCAATGGTCCAGAAGACAATCATTGACACCCTCCACAAAGAGGATAAGTCACAGAAGGTCATTCTTGAAAGGGCTGGCTGTACTCAAAGTGCTGTATCAAAGCATATTAAAGGCAAAGTTCAGTGGAAAGAAGAAAGTGAATAGGAAAAGGTGCACAAGCCACAGGAATAACTGCAAGCTTGAGAATACTGTTGAGCAAAGCTGATTCAAACACCTGGTAGAGCTTCACGAGGAGTGGTCTGAAGCTGAATTCAGTGAATAAACGGTCACCCACTCAGACATCTTCAGGAAAAAGGACAACCAATTTTGCATTTTATATGGAAATCAAGGTCTGCATTTTGGAGGAAGACTTGAAAAATGAAAAACAACAAGCCCTACCCTTGTTACACACTGCTCAAATCTCGTCATAAGTCATTATTTTTATAAAGAATATCTCTTTTGTTTTGAGACTTACAACCTCAGGGATCTTATCTATGCACTAACAGCTTAAAACACTCCAAAGAAAAAGGAAAACTTGAAATCATATGAATCCAGCCTTTAAACCAGAGTGTTTATAACTGATCTTATGTGACAGTCAGAGACATGTTCCACAGTTCTAAATTGTTTAACAATAAGTTTAGTCATGTGGATGTTTTAATATGCCACATTCTCACATTTATGCTCTGGGCATCTATTAGTCATAAAGGTATTATTCTTTTAATCTACAAGCTTATCTGTATCTTTTATGGGCTTTTATAACATCTTTCGCAACATCATTTACATCTACAAAGTGAAATGAAACCATTAATGTATTATAATGACACATGAAGCATAGAAGGCATTTATTAACTCACACCTCCACATCAGTTTTATGACAGACGTTTCCTTGACCTGCAGTATCTGTGCACCTGATTAAGTAGCTCTAAGCCAATTCAGTTCTCAATAAGCAAAATCAAATGCTGTTTGATGTTGTTTTGTTTATTTATTTACTTTGTAAAGGAAAATACACATAAATAACGAATGATAACATAAAATGTGTCATCAAATGTTTATTCCCTTGGTCTATGAAATTAGTTATATATTTGGGCAATTGATTAGTTACAACAGTGTGGGATATATTAGGTAGCGAATTAACATGGGGTCTTGGCATCCCAAATATGTTTAATTTGAGATGTACTGTAGATTATGGCACTTGATGGACTACATGCACCTTAAATGCCGGTGTATGCTTATGGTACATGGTTTGTGCATCTGTTGGAAAAATGGGTGTAGTTAGAATGTTCATTAGAATTGTGTGTCTTAATACCTTTGTGTGTTTAAATAATCTGCTAAAGGAAACTGACTCCTCATTACTGGTAAAGTTTATAAAAACTTCAAACATTAAAGCAGAAAGGCATAATTATTACACTGCTGAACAATCACACGTGAGACATTTGCACTTTAATCCATCCTGCAAAACAAGACATAAGAAATTATTCAATTTCTACAGTCACTATTTGGGGTAATACATTTTTTTTATGTGCAATGCATTGTGTGCATGAGTGCTTGAAAAGAAAATTTCCATTTCCAGATTTACCCTATAAAATAATTACAAAACATATGATTTTAAGTTTCAAGTTAACTGAATGAGCATATTATCGATAAATTGTAACCTTGACTCAAACTGAAAGTGCTTTGACTTCTGATTTGAACAGTGGAGAGTTTGTAACCAAACAGCAAACACAAACCAAAGTATCGTCTACCCAGCACATGTTTTTAATAAACCGCCTATATGACTCACTGAAACGGCTGCATGGCAAAAGTGAAAATATACACTTAATTTATTGAATCTTACAAATTGTCAAATGTAGTGTTTTTCTGAATTCCAATGTGACAGCATCTCTGCAATGACAGAAATCACTTCCGTTTCTTAAATGTTAAAAATAAAAAACGAGGAGCAAACAAAAACAAAAGAGGAAAAGTGAAAGTACACAGTCGACAGACGCACGTGATCAGCGCACCGCAGTAATCCCACGCCCGCTTTTGCTTTCCCGATTGTAAAAAATACGAACTGTTGTCATTTCTTTCACTTTTTTTTAATTGCAGAGGAATGGAGTCATCCTTAAGGTAAAATTCCAGACTCCGCCCTTATTAGTCCCTCCTCGAAGCTCATCCTATGAGGAGAAATGTTTAGCTATAAACCACGTGCATTAAAAAAGCAACAGATTCTCTTACCACTTAATACAGAAACAGAAGGCTACAAAAGAGGATACTAAGAGCTGGCTGAGAAAACAGGATGGCAGAGAAAAATGAAGGTAAAGATATTGCTTTTTAGCAATATCTCTTAATGATAAAGACAATGTCTACCATTAGATAATTATATTGGTAGGCTATTTAAAAATGTTGCTTAAGTTCTAAATTAAAATTATTTTTTTCATTTTTTGTTATTTTTATAGATTATTATTTTAACCAACCAACGAATTTAGTGCAATGCATACCATTACATCGTCAATGAATAATTGTCAGTATTGTTTAGTGTTGACCTCGATTATATGTGGGATGTGGTGCACTAGGAAACTTCACCAAAATAGTGATTTCATTAGTGAGCAGCGGCCTCTAGAGGCCATAAAACGAGTTCCATGAATCGGTTCGTTCGAACAATCCTTTTAAAAGAATCAGTTTAACGTATTTAATTAAACATCGGTAGATTTAAAGTTGTATTAATAAGTATGTTGATTGCGATTTCATGTATCCTAGTTTATGTAGTTGCAGACATGATTCGTGTCAGTTAGAACTTGGAATTTGCGTTTACTTGAAAGGCTGATCTTTTGGTTGAGAATCAAACCAACTCTGTTGCATCGTATGTGTGTTTATAAAACTGTCACGTCGTAAACATATTCAACAGTTGTTTGAACCAAAATAATGATTCTCGAATCAAACGCACTGGAAAGTCCCGTGTAACGAAAAATACAAAAGAGACAGATGAATCAAAACAGAGAGAGACACGCCTCTTAGACAGATCTCTAACGACAGACGTGTTTTATTTCTCCTCCAGAGAAAGTCAAGTGCGTGTGTCACAGGCGGTGGGGTCTGAAAGCGATTTCTTTCCACTCAGACGTGAAGGGTCGTCTAATAACGCTGAGTGACGGCGGGCGCCGCGTATCCAGGGACAATTCGTCATTCTGCCACGGGCTGACGTTTAGCGGGCGACCGGTGAAGACCGAGGAGAAGCTGCGCCTGCGGGTCGAGCGCAACGACGGAGACTGGCACGGAGCGCTGCGGCTCGGCTTCGCTCATGTTTCACCCGAGCAGACAACTTTACCGCCTCTGGCCATCCCGGACCTGACCAACTCCCCGCTGTATGCCGCGGCGATAGTCCCCGAGCACATCTGTCGCCCTGGTTTAGAGTTTGAGTTCACGCTGAAGAAGAATGGCAGTCTGAGGATACGAAGCTCTGAAGGCAGAACACACACGGAGCAGACCACCCTGAACCCCAAGTGGCCCGTCTGGGCGATGATCGACGTCTACGGGCAGACCACGACAGTCAGGATGCTCGGTGAGGCTTCTATCGGTCATACTGTGCTATGAACGGATTATAGGCACAGTTTACCAAAAAAGACAATTCTTTAATCATTTACTCACTCTCAAGCTGTTCCAAACCTGTATGAAATTGTTTCTTATGTTGAACACAAAAGAAGATATTTTGAAGAATGTGGGCAACAGTTGATGGCACCCATTGACTTCCAATGCATGGTGAAAAACAGAAAAAAGAAAATGCAAGTTTGAAACAACTTGAGGGCAAATAAATGATGAGAGAGTTTTCATTTCATTGGACTAACTACTCCTCTTTAAAACACAGACACAATTTTGTCAATCATGTTTTTTTTTCTGAAAGAGCCAGGGGTTTTCAAACTTTTTGCAGCAAATAAAAGTTAAAGCCCTTCTCTAGAATATAAATGCATACTATTAATAATAATTAATAATAAAAGCATTTATGCAGTGTGCAAAAAATGACAAAAACAACATTAATTTAGGATTAATTCTAATTAATACATGATGTTTGCTACAAAAAATAAAGTTAAATAAAATATAAAAATATTATCTAGAAAACTGTACTTTTTACTTAATTGTCATAGTATTTTTTATAGAGTTGTATAAAATAAATCAATTAATCTAATGATTTCTGAGCAGTTTTTAGAAAGCATGATATAAAAATAATAGTACTGAGTAAAATACAGAATAATTAGTAGTCACATTATGTATTTATAGATAATAATAATACGATAGAAATAATAATATTGTGAATGTAATTGTAAAATAAGTATATTAATTGTAATTGTAATATTGTAAACATAAGTAATGTACAACAAACAAATGAATTAGCATTGAAACCATAGGTATACATGATCTTAACCTCTTGTAACACAGAAAATAATTAAGTCTAGTCCTAGACTAAAATATAAAATGTTTAAAATTATAGGTTAGCTTTTTTTTACTCTACGAAATTTTACAGATCATGTGCGACTCAAGTTTGAAAACCCCTGACCTAATTCACACTCAAGTGTCATCATAAATAAAAGTTTTTTTTTACACAATCGATGTGTTCTTTATATATAGGTTCCAAAAAGAAGCGCTGGATCTTCACCAGTCGGTCCTGTCCTGCTCTCACACACACCAGACACACTAAAGAGAAAGAAACGCAGGAGAGAAAGAAACAACTGAGCATGCTGGAACAGAGAAACCTGAGAAACCATCACCTTGACATCACAGGTGAGAATCAGACAAGCTCAAGGCAGCTCTGTCATGGCCTAGTACACATCATTTCACCAACTAAACTCTTTTTTTTCTTTCTTTAGATCATAAAGCTCCAGACTGTGAGGAGTGTGTGGTGTGTTACAGTAATGTGGCAAACTGCTGTCTGAGCTGCGGTCATAAATGTGTGTGTACTCCATGTGCCATGAGGGTTCAGATAACATTTGGGACCTGTCCTTTGTGTCGTCAGCCCTTGGAAACATTCCATCCATACGAACACTAGCTTTCCTCCCAGTACAACTGGAAAGGCCGTACAGTTGTTGAATGTATATTGAATGTATTTTATACAAGCTGTTATGTGCTTCTGTAATGTACAAATCTGTTGCTGCACTGTACAGATGTTGCATTTTGTTTTAAGGTCGCTTTGTATAAATTCAATGAATTTATGAATAACGATTTATTTTTATTTTATTTAGTATGTAAATATATTTTGATGTATATGATGTATATGTTTTTATTAAATACATTTTGTGTAAACAGTTGTGTAAACTGGTCTTGCACTAACTGCTGTCTTCCGCCAGGTGTCAGTATTTAACAGGAAAACAAACGTTCAGCGACACAGAAGAAAGTTTACCCATAATTGTCATCCAAATTGTTTTGCGACGTTCGTGTTCAGTGTTTTTTAATATGAACATTGCTACAGTGCTGCAGAGAAAGTCTAAATTTAAACGTGAGTGAACTTTTCCCTTTTAAAATAGGAAGTTGTTTGAAAATAGCCAGGAAGGGTGGAGAAGAGGAATCACGGATTTGGGCGCGAGAAATGTGTACTAATAAGAGAAAGTGCTATACTTGGTTTAGTTTGTTAGTTTTTGATGTTAAAATATCGTAGATTACTTAAGAATGTAGGGAATATTGAGAAAAATGGGAGAAATGTTTTAGGCTGATGTTTATTGTGATATCTTCTTTTTGAAATGGCAGGCAAAAATACATGATATTTAAACCAGTCAAAATAGCACCGGGGCTAGTTGTCACACAGTTAAAAGTCTAAATTTACAAATGTCTGTTTCTGCAGCAGTAGTTGGGCATGTCAGCACTCTTAAATTAGTAAAAATGTTAATTCTGTCCTTCATACAAAAATTACAGTATCATATTTTTGTGTTAGCTGCTATGTCTCTCAAGTAACTTAAAACTAAATTGACCTTCAGGTAACGGTGAACTCCGTTTCAATTGTCTAAATTAAAGATCATAAATATGTTCTGAGGGAAATACTCAACCCCAATCAAATGAATTCAAATGTTTAATAATAAAATATGCCTTGATTTATTTAGCTGAGTTCAGGATTGAACAGGTTACATGAATCATTATGAAATATTAAATGCACAAGGGGTTGTTAGTGCAGTGACTAAATGATGTGAAATACTGGCTTATTCTAAGGCTAATGAAGATCTTTGGTGTTGTACTTTCTTGTATCATGCAGTGAACAATAAATACAAAGAGTCGGCCATCAGCATTGAATCATAATTCCAGTTAAACCCCAGAAACAAGGTTTAAGGGTGGGAAATTCATAAAAAATAGGGGGAGGAGAGAGGAGAAGTAAGTGGGACGTGACCTTTGGTTGTTGATCACGTTGTCTGACTGTTAAATATTTATTTTGGATGGCAGAACAAAGCCAGAGGAAGACGAAAAGAAGTGAGGGAGGGTTTACAAAGCCACCGAGTGTGAGAAGAGAGAGTCAGTAAAGAGAGAGGGATAGAGAATGACACACATAGTAAGCTGAAGATTGCCGCTCAGTTTAATGAAGAAAACAAACATCCTCTTCAACAGCAGATGTGCAGCCCGGTAAGAGTCCTTGGGTCGCTATAAAACACTATCTCTAGTACTTCTGTATGGCCTGTGTATACCATTCAGAAGTTTGGAATCATGATAGCATGTTTGTTTCTTTGATCGAAAATGGTTGATTTGTTCACTGAGCATAAAAACGTGCAAAGTCCAGTGGCATCTGACTTTTCTCTTGACAGTTGCACAGGAAGCTGGTGTTTGGTTTGAGTTGTTCAATGAGGTGTCCAGCTGAGCACCAATCAGAAGTCTAGTCCTTAAAATTCTTACCACCTTCTTGTTGATCTGAGCCGTCTATGAGCTGGCTAGATTCAGTTTGCTTGCTTTCTCAAGACAATCATGTATACAAAGGCTTTTGTCTATTAAAAGAAGGAAAGATGAACGCATGTGGTGTTTGGCCATTTAAAGAACAAAACAAAAAACTAAATCTGAGTAGAAAGAGTTTTGAAGATGAGCAAAGGTCTTATAAGTTTGGAATGACATGAGGGTAAGAAATTAATCACAGAATGATCTTTTTTTTGGTGACCCTTTAAATAGTTAACTGTTGAGAGTATTTGAGAGGACATCAATCTCAAAGTGACGCACAATAATGAGTTTACCAATGAACATTCAACAGCTAGACTAGAGAATACCCAAATGCACTGTAAGGGTCATGCCAAGTCTTACCTGAAGATGGCGACTGCAGCTGAATCATCCATTCATTTTCAACTGATGATGCGTAGCAAGTAGGGATGTAACGTATTAAAACTTCACGGTGCGTTAATACTTCGGTATGAATGCCTCGGTACGGTATTTATTGAATCATTTACAGGAAAAACAAAACTAATGAAGAGACTCAAAAAAAGTGGCAGAAGTGTTTATTAAACAGTTTACATGAACACTGAACATATCAACGGCATACAAATTAGCCATCTATCTGTAAACTCTGAAACAGGAACTTGAATTTTTTAATTTTAATAACAAAAAATTATTATGTCAATTTGCATATTCATTACATCAGTGCCTCATATTATCTTGCTTCTCTGGGGTCACATAATGTTATTAAATGCACCCTTATTCTCAATATAACTGTTTTTACTGATTTTAATGGTTTCTGTTGTCAGAAAAACGGAATGAATATGAAATAGTGACTGAAATGCACGCCATTATAAGGCCTTACAAGATGTTAATCTATTAAAATCCTTTTTACGATTAAAATCCTTATTAATAGTCGAGCATTGTCTGATGAAACCAAGTACACATAAGAAATAGACAATGGCTATCTGTGATTTTGTCTATATTTGCATGTAAAATAGAGTTAAAAGCAACATAAATATCTATTTTAACTGAAAGCCCTCAGAGAGAGTTGTGTGCGCGCGCTGGGAGAACAAGAACTCGCACTCGCGCGGCACTACCAGAGACTCGCAGAGGTTTGTCCAAGACGTCTCTAGATTTGTCGCTAGTCGCTTTTAGGGAAAAATGTCGCCAAGGGGTTCTGAAAAGTCGCTAAATATAAATTATATTTACATAAGTTGGCAACACTGATCGGCAGCAACAACAGACCGCAAAGAATGATGGCCACACCTGGGCTGATGGGAATTGTAGTTCACTCTACCTCCCGTTCGCTCCATTCGCCTGAGCAAACTTTTTTCAGAAGACGGATTGTTTTTTTGAGTCATGCGACCACGGTAGTATCGAAAAAAATTGGTATTGCGGTACGACAGATCTTTACAATACCGTTACATCCCTAGTAGCAAGCCTAGAGCGTTAAATGGTTTAACGCAGGTTTATTCAAGTTTAAGGTGTTTAGTTCAAGAGAAGTATTTTTTTTTTATTGCTACTTGATTTGCCAGATTTCTACATTTTCAAAAGAATATTAAACAGATCACACATCACTACTTCAAGAAAAACTGGTGAATGTCAAGACTTTCTGACTTAGACGGTAATTTTAAATGTGCTTTTTAGGTTGACGTCAAGTGCCTCATTTTAGCCAGTCAGCCAGTTTAAGTATCCTCTAATTTAATGGACATCAGCAACCTTTAAACATCATTGCATTTGAAAATGGCATGTTGTGTGGCTGAAATACAAGGACATAGTGATGCAATTTGATTGACATCTCATTTTAGATAGCAGACTGAAGGAAACAGGCACGAAGAAGTGAAATGATAGTATGTCAGAAATACATAAAGAGAGTATCTATCCTCCAGTGAACAATGAAATTATGTATTTGCAGATCAAACTGGTCGTCTGTGTGTGTGGGAAGGGAAATGCACTCATTTGTTCTCTTGATTTTAACACACAAGTGGGTGTTTCTCCGCAGCCTGCACGGGACTGTCTATTATTTCCAGCTGTGCATATGTATGTGTGTGTGAGTATGGGATGGAAACTATTACAGAGCTTTGGACTCGTTAGGCTCTGAGAGCTTCATGTATGATCCTGGCTTGCCCAGAATGGTGTATTACACACACACACACACACACACACACGGACAAAGGCTGAGTCACAGAATCACAGTAAATTGCAAACGCCCTCCCAGCAGAAACAGAACGGGCTGTAATCCGTTCTCTCTCTCTGCTGCTCATTCCAGGGAACGTCTCCTCACGGTAAATACCCGTCTCGCAGTTCTCCTCAAACTTTCTCCTACTCAACTGTATGCTTCTTTTCTTCACACGCTTGCCTGTTTCATGTCAGTTTTTAAAACCAGATTTTAAAACACCTTTGCTGTCTTGCTGTAATATTTGTGGAGATGCATGCTGGGGCTCAGACAGCGAGGATTTACTTGTTTACTTTCAGGGTGTGAAAAGTCAAATGCAGGTACTTTGTGATGTGCGGTGGCTTATTAATGTATAAATCATCTTAGATTAATGCTAAAGTGGATTAAAACAGATCCAGGTCCACTTTCAGTGATGAAAGGGTGAATGCAAAGAGGACCTCCAGTGCTCTTACAGCTGTCATGTTATCATTTGCTCTCAAAGGTAGAGTATGTTGTGAAACGTTGCACAGATAGTAGCTGTTGAGCCTGATCTGCTAGATTCCTGTCAAACAGTGTTTTCCATGTGGCTGGTTGTTTATTCATAGAGTAGAATAACATTCAGCCAATAGAAGGGCACACACATTTTTTTTTTTTTTTTAAAGGATAAATGACAAAAAGAACTGTTCTTTATTTGTGTATTTATTTAGTTTTTTTGCCACTAAATTGGAAGCTAAAAAACACTATAATTTTTAGAAAGCCAGTGACATGATGAAATAGATGCAGGTACAATCACACATCTTTACATGTGCATCTCAGCCGGTTGATTTTACTTAAAATATTATCAGTATATAAATGGTAAATAAATAAATATGTGCCAGAATACCACTTTACAGTGGAACTATAGTGTTAGAAATGAAGAATATTAAACAGCATATTCACAAATTGAAATAAATCTGAAATAAAACATTTATAGAAGAAAAAGAAACTAAGTTACTAAAATTAATAAAACTAAATCCAAAATAAACTCTATCAAATCTATTACTAGTACATTTCTGATAGGATGCTATCTATATATTTTATAGACATTTCCATAAGTTCCTTTTTAAAACACAGTGCTGTGCAAAATACAAGAGAAACAGTTTTTTATGTTTTTAAAATATTTTAAAATATTCACATAAAAAACAAAGCTAAATATTAATTAATCAAATAAAATAAAAGTAAATAACACCAAACGGAACACTTTTATATTGCCACACATGACTGATGTGTTATTTTATAAACATAAGTCATAAAAAAACTTTATTTTTTGAATAATTGGAAGTGTACTTTTTTGTTTAGCTTTATTTCAGGGCATTTTTGCCTTTTTTAGGTGGGATAATAGACAGATTGAAAAAAATAAATAAATAAAACAAAGTGGGAGAGAAAGTAATGGGATTGGATAGGACCAGAGCTGGAATTTGATCTCAGGTCTCAGAAGCGCAACCATGTTACATGTCATGTCAGACAACATTTTTGACAATTCTCATTGTTTTCCCCATAGAAACGAAGGGTAACTAGAATCAGATGCATGCGCTGCTGTTGTTTCATTGAAAAGCATGGATAGATCTGAGGCTGCTTGAATCTGATGGTACAGGCTGAAGTTCTTGCCCTTGTGTTTTGTATCCCGCGCATTTTATTCACAGTAACTCTGTGTTTCAGAACATTTAAATGTTGAGGTCAGAAACTCTGCATCCCTATAAAATGGATTTTTATTAAGTGTTACATATCAGATATATAGCAGCGTGGTCTGGGTCTTGTCAAGAGTAAATATTTACCATTGTGGTGAAGCTAGCTTCCTCTTAAACAACACTGAGTCATGCCAGTCATGTTGTTCAGCAGTGGTAAGCTGTCATTCACAGTATCCCTTGAGCCACTGGTTACATTTTGTCAGAATTGGAGCAACATGTTTACCCTATAATTTACTGAATAATTACTTTGACATATCATAGCGGTTTCAGACTGTGTTTTCATTAGAGCGATGGATATCCGCTTGGTTTAAAGCCAGGGTTTACAATTTGTTTTTGCCCAGAAATGCAGTAATAACGTGAATCTTGTTAAATATTTTGACAATTTAAAATTTTAAAATAAAATAAAATTTTGAATATATTTTAAATTATAATTCATTTCTGTGATGAATAGCAGATTTTTTTGCACCATTACTCCAGCCTCCAGCGTGACATGATCCTTAGAAATCATTCTTATGAGCTGCTTAAGAAACATTTCTTGTTCATTGTTAAAAACAGTTGTGCTGCTTAAATTTGTATTTATTAATTGTTTTGTGGAAACAGTTATAAACAGCATTTATTTGAAATATAAATTTGTATAACATTATTTGCTGCAGAAATAATAAAGAGATTGGCATAATGTTTGATGATTTTTCTTCAGTCCACTAATCATCTTCCTGGCAGACACAAATATCTGCTCGCTGCGGGAGACCGACCATTAATAACAGAAGCGTGCATGCCTCCTCTCCTAGTTCATCACTCACTCTCGATGATTTATTTCTCTTTTCTCAGTCTCACACGCTCAGCTTTCACAGCAGCGTAAGACCTCTGTGTTCTTCTCTCGTCTGGTCTCACCTCATGCTTTCTCATGCTTTAAACAGTTTTGAGTGTATTTTCTTCTCTCCTCCTGTGTTTTGCAATAGTCTGGTTGCTGTTTGGCAAAAATGCCTCATTGCACACACACACACATACACACTGTAAGACTATACCATTTAAGACTGGTTTGCTCTACTGAGCCAAACCACTGAATTATTAAGAACGAACTGACTCTCAGTGATCTAGTGGCAAATAGACAGTTCTGGAAAACATGCATAAAAGAGTTCAGGTAATCTAGAATTCCTTCTATAATACTCATACATAAAGTTTTATTATTGTTGTGTTGTTTTTTAATGATGGCGGTTTGGCCTAGTGGTTAAAGAGGGATTGAAGAATAATGACTATTGTGCTCTTGAAACTTCAAGACTATAGATCAAAGCATAAGTTAGATACTAGTTACTGGATACTGGATACAATTACTGAACTTGATTTAAAATACATTTGACAATTCATTAATCTATGTTAGCTCAAAAACTCAGTATTGTTACTTTTTCATCATTCCAAATTCTAGCTTGCATAAAATCAGATCATCAGTACTTTGTACTGTACAATCACATTATAGTCCACAATCACTGTCAGCACAGTTCCTGACAAAACAGCACAACATAACATCTGAGTAGTCAATTATAAATCGAACACAAGTTAACAGCTGTAAAATATTGGTAATTATCAACAATGTGATTTTATCTGTTTTTATATGATTATATTGCTATGTTTGTTTAAAATACAACTTATTTGTGTTTTTAAATGCTGTATGGTTTATCACAGCTCAGGTATATTCATGTATAATACATAAAACTTTGATGATTGCATTTTTATTATTTTTAAGAATTATTCTGAATGTGTACTCTCATTCAGCAAGGATTCAATCCATTTAAAAAGTCCAGTAAAGATGTAAAAAAAAAATATATATATATATATAAAATTACTACTGTTTTTGCAAAAATATTAAGCAGCACAATTGTTTTTAACATTGCTAATAGTAAGAAATTTTCTTGAGCAGCAAATTAGCACATTAAAACAAATTCTAAAGGATCATGTGACGCTGAAGACTAGAGTAATTTACAGCATTGCATCAGAGAAGTAAAGTTACATTTCAATATATATTCAAACTTAAAATAGTTTTTTAAAATTGTAAATTGTTAATTTGTTCAAAAAACTTACAGATATCAAAGTTTTTAACTTTGTTTTAACAAAGTTTTAACAGAAAAAAAAGTTTTTAAACAGTAGTAAATATTATATATGAAATTAATTTATTAATTCTTAATTAATTTATAAATAATTTATATTATTATATTATATTATATTATATATATATTATTTTTTTCTTTTTTATTTTTTTCACGTAACCTAGTTTTAGCTCTTAGTAATATTCAAAATTCACCTGTTGTGGTCTATATAAGAAAGTTTGGGTTTGGATCGTACAGTAAGTGTGTAAATGATGGCAGAATTTACAATTTTGTGAGTGAACTATCCCTTTAAGAATAAAGACTTTAGAGGCTTTATGACATCTCAAGGGCCAGTGGTTTAAGACCAGTGCTCTAAATCTTACACTTTCTTGACAGATCTCAAAATAGGACATGTTTCTCAATTCAAGACCTCCGCCTCAGTTTATTTGTTATTGATTTGTTGTTAAAGAATTTCTCAAGCCTGAAGTCAGTTCTCTCTGAGTCACTGCTGTCCTCCTCTGGTTGGCCATGTATGGCCAGACACGCATAAGCAGCGGTTCGTAGAAACACAGTTGGGGGGGGGGAGCTCAGGGAGAACAGAGTGAAATGAGAGGAGGACCATCAGGAGGTGGATGTGGTTTAGTCTTTGAATTCACCAGTCTTTAACCCCGTGCTGTGAAATATCACCTTATGGCCACAAAAGGCTGACTGCCTATTCAAACGCTCTTTAGTGAAGGCAGCCAAAAGTGAGCCGGGCCTCTGCACACAGTCTGTACTTCACCATAGAAACCCTTGTCAACCAGGAAGTCCTGTAGTGGTGGAGTGAGAGAGAGAGAGAGTGAGAGTGAGAGAGTGAGAGTGCATGTGTGTGTCAGTATGTGAGAGGGACTTAACAGAGGTGAAGCAGACGGGAGCATAAAACACTGAGAAAAAAAAAAGGACTGACCAGGAAAGCTGACAGAGAAAGAGAAGAGAAGTACACAAAGAGCAGGTTGAACCTGAAAGGTTATTTCTTACAAAGTACAAAGCAGACCAAGCAGCACTTTAGGAACAGTGTGTGTGTCGTCCTGGGAAATCAGTGCTTGGCAGCTGTCACACACTTACACACCCACACAAACCGGTAAGTTGATTTTTCTTCCATCCGACAGCCTGTTAGTGTGAGTTAAACTATAAAACAGTCAAATGATCACGTGCAGAGACTCATTTATTCTTACAGTTACTCTGTTTGGCAGGGCTGTGTTAAAGCAGTAGCCCACAATACGTCTGAAGTTGATTCTTAACTCGCTTTGAAGGATTAAGGGTATTTGGTGGGATTTGGGAAGTTTTCAAAGCAGCGGGAAAGAGCATAAATGCTGCAGAAAAAGTCCCATATGGTGTTCTGCTTTCGTGTTTCTATGTGTGGTTAAAACTCTTCGGTTGGACTTCATTGAGGCAGTTAGTTGTTATTTTGGCTGTTTATGTTGGTGTGATTTGTTTGACATTTAATTATTATAGTCTGCTCTCAAATTAATTTAGTTTGTGTACAGAGGGTGTTACTTTATGATTTAAAATCCACAGGACAAAAACAAATATTTTAAGTCATGATTTAATGTTTTAATTGTACTTAGTAGATGTACAAAATAAAAAAGTGGTTTATGTAATTAAAATTGTGATTTAAACAAGTCTACTATCATTTTTGTGGTATGTTAAGGGATGTTAACTATGCATCAATAACACTGGCTAAATGTGCTTAAAGATGCGTTTATAAATTATATACTATACTATTTTGTAAAAAAGTATAAAAGGAATCATAGGCATCACATGCACAGTTTGCCATTCTGAGTTCTGCTCAAAATTGTATTCCTGTGATGAGAGTTTAGTAGTACATGACAATGTTAATGTGTTTGGCAGAACAGATCTGTTTTGCTGCTGCTGTGGTAGAGCAAGTTCTGGGACTTTCTACTGCCAATATATCCATAACATGCAGCTGTGAGCCTGTAAAAAGCACTGCTGCTGCACATACAAAAAAAACCTTATAACATACATGAAATCATTCCATAGCAGATCTATACAGGTGGAGCTGGGGAAGGCAGGGGTTTTCTGAAGCGAGCTGCAACTGCTACAGCATGCACTACAGGTTGAATTCAGATCTACATTTCAAGGTGCTGTGTGTAATATTTAGATGGCTCTATTGAAATAAATGCAGTATAATACACACAACTTTATAATGAACAGTTATGTTTTATGTTTTTAATTTTTTCTTAATGCTCCATTGGCTGCCTTATATGGAGGTCACTATTTTGTGCCGCCATGTTTCTACAGTAGCCCTAAAAGGAAAAACTTCTCAACAGAGCTGGTTTTGTCTCTGTGTTGTTCTTGCGAATATTACAGTTATGAACAAGTAAAAGTAATACTGACAATAACAAATAATTAAGAAACTATAATTCCTTAATTTATCTTTGTCCTGTGTCGGCCACCATAGTCTCTCTTTGCACAATTCACAACCCCACCGCTAAGATGCTGCTAAAAGTTACAAACTTTTACACTGACGTCAAAGGTAATCTTACATTAAAAAGTAAGAAATGAACGCAAAAAATGCAATATCCAATATGTGATACCGGAGAAAAAAAAAATGTAGGTAAGTGAGATCCAAGATCCTTTGTACCCTTTAGATATATGCAATAGGACATCAAGATATCAAGCTAATATCAAGACTGTATGATTTGATAAGAGGTCAGACTGATTCCCATTGTTAGGTTTAAGGTTAGATGTTTTCCCATAGAGTTCCTATAGTCAGTGACTGATGGCTTAATCTCATTGAATATGTCCTGCAGTTGTACACGTCTGTCTGGGTGTTTCCCACCGTTGTAAGGCAAATGAGAGCAGACTTCAGTGTCAGCTCCAATAGTGTGTGTTCCAGTGACAAAAGCATGAAGCGAGTCAGTGTGTGACAGACCAAAGGCTCTCCTGTCAGGTCCATCAGAAAGCCCTGAGCACGGTACACTGATCTCTCTGAGAATATTCTCACATGCTACGTGTGTGCGTGAGTGTGTGCACGACCCATTACATAAGCATATTATGGGGGCCCTCATGGTATGTGGGATTTCCCATCCTCAGATCTTCATATACATAAGGGTCCAAGAAGGTAATTTTCTTTACGGATAGACATCTTGCTGATTAAAATCGGTTTAACAGGTTCATACAGGTGTTTCGTGACCTCCACGAGTGTTGTTGATTTTGGATGGTCCGTTTGGAGGAGCCCATTTTGGCTCATAGTTATCAAATTGTTTGTGGGATCCATCCCAACTGAGTCGAGCGACCATACATGGTGATCAGATGGACCTGCTGCTGATTAATGTGAGTATCATGTAATAACAGGAGATTGTAAACAGATGCACAGCAGAGCCTTGTATGGCGTCCGCTTGCATCCATCAAAAGGTCGAGCGTAGCAGACCTGTGAAAGAGTAAGCAGTGAAACAGACGAGGTGGATTTTGAAGGACTTATTGGCCTTTGCTTTGTTCAGCTGTTCTTGTTATTTTTAATTTTAAAGTACTTTATTTTATTCCACTGTTATGTACATGCAGAGATAACTATAAGAATGCCATTTGATGGATGATTGCCCTGAAAAGAGTAGACTAACTTATGAAATCTTTCTCACAATATCTCCTATAGTTATAGTTTATGGTTTCATGTCCAGGTGTTTGTCCTCCATCTGTGGCGTGGGCTGTCTGAATTTGGTTCAGCGGGGATTGTTTGTTTGGACATATCTGTATCATCTACATCTAAACATTGCAGTTTGTTTGAGCATCTGACCAGGGGTGCATTTCCCAAAACCAACTAGGGTTCGAGTTCCGTTGTTACCGACAGAGTTCAATGGAACTTGTGACTTTACAGTGTTTTTGGGAAACACATCCCAGCTTGACGCAGCCACAGCTTGACCAGTGGAGTGAGTTTGGTGTGGGGCTACCTGTTTTGACATAAATGGAAAGTGATCAGGTAACTAGTTTGAAAACAATCGTTATTTTTAGAATTAGGTTTCTTACAGAAATTACACTTTAATTATTTGTTAGTGTAATTTTCTTTATATGTCTCTGTACAACCCAGAGTATACTTCCTTTTTTATGTAGCCGAATATATGTTTCCACTCTAACACACTGAGACAACTATAAAAACTATATTTCTCACAATATCATCTCAGTGTTTGTTTCAGCAGGGACTGTTTGTTTGGACATTTCTGTGTTATATAAATGTTGCTTGTTTAAGCATCTCCACCAGGCTTGCATAGCAACAATTGGACCAATGGAATGAGTTTGGGGCGGAGCTACATTTTTCATTTTCAACCAATTGTATAATTGTATAGTGTTCAGCTACATTCAGCTACATAGATTGAAAAAATTCATTATTTTTGCAAGTATGTTTTCGCGCAGATATTACGCTTTTGCATTTAAATGTTCATTTAAATGTTTTCAGTTTTCTTTGTTTTGCATCTGTTTCTAACGTAAGCAGTGGTGGAGGAAGTACATAAGTTTAGTACTTAAGTAAAAGTACAACTACCCTGCAAAATATATACTTAAGT
>JAUCMT010000154.1:17440639-17454346 GCA_032357475.1 Enteromius thamalakanensis | reverse complement strand
TGTGACGAGTAAAGTGTATCTGGGCAGCTCTCTGGGTGCTCAGCACCCCCAAAGCTCTGAACCTAGAATCGCCCCTGTGTGACGTCGAAGTGAATCGACTGAAAGGGTAAACTATTTTTTCTTGTGTATGTGTGCTTTGCATTCTCTGATGAAACTTTGTGTTTGCTTTCAAAACTTTGGTGTTCCTACAAGAAATTTTGTTCATTTGCAAAACTTTTGCCTTTGGCAAGAAACTTTACATTTACATGGAAAACCTTTGCACACCGCCAAAAACTTTTGCCAGAGCATTTCCCAGAGAAACTTTGTCCCTTTAAAAATGTTTGTGTTCCACTTAAAAAAGTTTGTTTGCTTTAAAAAATTGTGTGTTGCCCCAAAAATCTATGTTCCCTCATAAAACCTTTGCAGAGAAAACTTTAAAGCATTAACTTGATTAACTTTTGTGTTCCTCAGAAACTTTGTGTTCACTCGCAAAACATTTCCTGGATAGGCTTTGTGTTTGTTCATGAAACTTTTGCATTTCTCCAAGAAACTCCACTGCACTTGTAAAACTGTAAAATTGTGTTCACTTTACAAAATGTTTATGCTTCCCTAGAACTTTGTGATGCTTTTAAAACTCTTGCGTTCCTTAACTTTGCGATCACTTGCAAATCTTTTTCTTGCACAACTTTTTGCTGGATTATGCAGGTCAATGCAGGGTTATGTGTGGGAACTCAAAAGATTTGGGAGCAAACATAAAGTTTCTTGGAGGAATGCTAAACATTTATTTATAAGCAAATGAAAAATCTATTTTATTTATCTGGTCGCATATCTTCCATTTTGCTCTGTTGGTTTGAAATGACATGATAACTAACAGAAATGTAATTTTTGAGAGAATTATTATATTTAATCATATTGTTAATAAGCAGTGGCACTCATGCAAATAATCACACCCCCACAATGTGGGACCCTCACATACTAAGAGATCATTGTGAAGCACACATACATAAACACACACTCAATTGTTGTTTTCTGTTATGCGGGAGACACTGATGTCAAATGGAAAGCTAAAGTCATATGAAACATTTCATGTTGGACCAGTCCCCAGTTGCCATGATGATTGAGTTTTTTGTGTGGTTTTTAAACATCATTTTGTAGAGCTGTTGGAAAATGTTCTTATGTTTGAAACCGTTTTCCTTGTTTGAACATTTTTTGGTTCAGTTATGTGTAAGGATGTTTACAGAAGATACTGTATGATTGGTTTCACACACTTATGACTTGTTGGAAAGTTTGACCAGTGGTTATCGTTTAGTTTTTCAGTGCCATGGCAACAAAGCAGTCCACTTTCAAAATATTGTGAGTTTTGGTGTTGTAGTTGCATTTTCCGGTCTTGCACATTTATGTTTTTATCAAAAAAATAAAAAAATAAATAAATTGAAGCAATCAAAAATGTAAGCCTAGACTAAGGTTACATTGTGGTACAGTACGTTGTAACAGCCACTGTAACCATATCTTGCTTTTGTCCAAGAGAGCAGAATATGCAAAGAGTTGTTGGGATTGAATCTAAGACTATCCATATCCATGGGTATGATGAGAGAGAGAAATTTTTTTTTTCCAAGTTTTTCCTTTCCACAGTTTTTTCATACAATACATCAACCCCCAATACATGCTAGTATAACGTCTATAGAGAAAATCCAAACAAAATTATATATATATATATATATATATTTGATAAAAAATACAGAAACATATTGCAATTTATAATAACAGGATTCAGTTTTAATAGTTTAATATTTATCATCAGTGATCCTTCAGAAATCATTCTAATATGCTGATTTATAGTCAGTGTTGAAAACAGATGTGCTGTTTCATATTATTGGGACCTGTTATACTAATTTCAGGATTCTTTAATAATTCAAAATAGATTATTCAAAGTAGACATTTTGTGCTAAAAACACTTTCTAGCTGACACTAGAAAGAATGCAAAAAACAACTCTGTGACATCATCGGTATGTTATTATGCTAATGACATCATCTTGTGTCATTCTGAGCAGGATTTAGTGCTTTCCATCGTTGGCAAGAGTGATTGTAGTAGTGAGCAGTGTCAACAGACTAGATGAAGAGTTACCCAAGTAACTGAATACTGTTGTCAGTCACAGACTTAAAAAAATAACAGTATTTTTTTTTTTCAGGCAGTGAGTCTGAGATCTGATTGATTGCTGACCAGGATCCCTGCAGATGACATGCAGTCTCAGGTAATAGCATCAGTTGAAGTTCAAAGCTTGCTCTCTGCGTTTCTCAATCCGCTAAACCCATGTTAATATTAGGTACATTGCACATGCACTTACTTATGATCCTTGGCAGCTCCTGGGCCGTTTACATCACCTCAAAAGACGCCCTGGAACCACAGAAAGAAAGAAACGGTACAAACAGCCCCTTACACAATGACAGGAGGAGAGAAAGAGAGAGCTATTTATGGACTGGACTTGGATTTCCATGAAAAAAGGCCCAGTCCCTGTTCCCCCAGCTCACAAAGCATCTCCATGATTTAACAAGATACAGTTTCACCATCTGTGAGAACACAAGGATCTTCCCATGACCCCTGGAGTTCACATGGAGAGAGGGAGCATTATTCGGGTCACATACAGAGCAGAGAGTGAGGGATGGTGGGGTTTGAGTCAAGAGGAAGAGGAAAGGAGGTCAGGAAGACGTTTCACAATGCAAACCTTAAATGCTTAAAAACTTAACCTGTTACTCGTGGTGAACTCTTCATGACCTTGCTGGCCGAGATTCACACCTTAGGGAGTTTGAATGAGGGAGCTCAGTAAAACAGGGCCCTGTAATGAGGTGGTAGTTTATTCTCGTGGCCCCTCAAACTAAGCCACAAAGAAGCTGGAACATCTACAATCTATAATAGACAAGGATGGACAGTTTGTTTTTATACTTTATCTTTGCAGTATATGCTTTCCAAAACCCCTTTAAAAATGGTCATTGATAAAATATAAAACATAATGTAATAATACTTTATATTTATCTACGTTAATTAATAATCATCCTTATATGTTAATTTGTTTCATTACTATTATTATATTTGCAAGTACAATATTTTTTTTAATATAATACTAGAAGTTCACATTGGTCTGTGTGGCTTTCCTCCATGATCCAAAGGCATGCAGCATAGATGAATTGGAGACTATAAATTGCCTGTAGGTGTTGTTCAGGGTGTCTCCCACCTGGCTGGGACCCAAAACAGTGGGGATATTTTCCAGCCTCCCGTGACCCTATGGAGTATAAAGCAGTTTGGAAAATGGATGGAAATAGTGATTGTGGATAATGCAATAAAACCTGTGTTTTTCTCTCAGAGAAGAGTGGAGGTGCATGACCATCTCAAAGGGTCGCGGATCATTTTCTCGGATGAGGCTCTTCCCGGAAGTGGATCAAGACAGCACTTCATGACTCCGGATGTGACCCAGGAAGTAGTCGTAATCTCTCCTGGTCTTCCTACACCTCCTTTAAGTCTGTTCAACATCAGTTCAGCCCCTGTGTCCTTACAGCACAAGGCAAGAGCACAGCCAAAACACATTACTGCATCAGACGTTATTACACATGTGTGTTGAGAGCTTTATTATTCATATATACTGGGAATCTAGGATTAAACATTTCATCTAAACCTAGATATAGAGTAAACTGATAAAACCTAAGAAAACCTATTAAATCTGCAGCTCTTCAGGTCATTACATTTAAACGTGAATATTCATTCAAATAAAAATAATGGACTCAATTATGGTTTAATTGAGTAGCGCTGGCAGTGTTGTTATTGAAATGAAGTTAAAATAAAAAATACATTTTCGATTAATAACTTTAGCTTAAAAACTTACATGTAAATGAAAATAGAAATTTAGTTTTAGCAACCAAGCGAAATAAAATAAGCTGGAAGTAAGATGAAGTGTTATTTTTATTTGTTATTCTTTTATATTAACAAGTATGAATAAAAAACACTGCTTTGACACTATTACATGCAGACTTGGACTGAATATGTGCAGATGCTTATATTGTTCTGCCCTCTTGTGGTGATATTTAAAAAAAGGACTTAGAATATAGCCCAGTATGCTAATCCTGAACAATCCACATGGACATGGCATGTTTTCAGTATAACTGGTATTATATACAGTATAACAGATGTTATTTACTTTATACCTATTCACTATTAAAATATGATTGTCAAATACTGTATTCTGTATTTCTGTGCAATAATGTTTCCATTAGGTTGCAGAGGTCAATGGAGGTGGATGCACAACACAGAGTTTCGGATCCTACTATGGGCCGGATCAGACAAATGGTAACAAAACATTTGATAAGTTTTGATATTACTAATTGACTAAATGGTGGTTATAAGCATGTGTAACTCTAGGTTTCTGTGCATAAATTGGAATAAATTGGAGCATTTGAAATTAGAATTGCAAATATTATATGTTCATATTTTGTGCAATTTTGATATGTGTCAAATTTTCATCTTTCTGTCATTCAGCTGGATTATCCAATGGTGGGATGCAGATTGTAGGCTCTGCCACATTGCCCAGAATGTCCGGTACCCGAGAAGAGCGCTTAATCAAGTTCTCTGGAATAGGTCCTGTAGATGAGACGGGCATGCCAATTGCATCCCGATCGGTGAGTCTGGAAATTAAAATATAATCCATGGCTATTGTTTCTGTCATCAGTAAATTAGCCGTGAATTCACAGTGTGCTTATTATAGTCGACAAAACACTAAAAGAATTTACTACACAGAGCCATTTTTCACTGACAAGCTGTGCATAATTATGTTTATTATAAGCGTGCATTTATACAGCATGCCAGTGAACAATGACTCTGTTTAGTAAATGCTGCTCAATGAAATCATGCACGTGATGACATTTACAGCTGATTACAGAACCGGCTGCAAAATGCAAATGACATAAAGAAGGATGATTATCGTGCATCCATAATAAAAACTACAACTATTAAAAAAAAAACTTATTAAATAAACATGAAAAAATTTTATTTTAATAAAATGAAAACTAAAAGACTTTCTTTCTTAGTTTAAACATGTATGTTATCTATGTTCTGTTGTAATTAAAATCTTGGCTCATGTGATTTGAAATTCTTTTCGTTTTCATTAAGATTGAAAAAAAATTCTGGAATTTGGGTTGTATAACTGAAAACCAGAAATAAAATGTAATAAATACTATAAAAACATATTTTTTAAAACAACACACTAATAAAATTGACAAAAACACTACAACATTAGCATTAAATACAAAAGTGAAACCTACTGTAATTTCTTAAAAACATACATTTGTAACATTTTGTAAGGTGTAGATATTAAGAATGTGTCTGTATTAAGTTTATTTATCCTACCCCATTAGCAAATTATTTGTCTTGTTTTGCTCATAAATCTCACTGAATTGTGTTATTTATGCTAAAAAATAATAAAGAATAAATTGCTAAAGAATAATATAAAATGTTGTATTCAAGTATTTAGCTTTTTTTTATTTAAGATATTTTACTGGTAAACAAGACAATAATTTTAATAAAGTTATTAAAATAAATTTATTCCAGCATGTTTTTATTTTGAACTATGCATTTTTATTTTTCCCAACCCATTCTGCAGAGTGTAAACAAGCCCAAGGACTGGTACAGAAGCATGTTTAGACAAATCCACAAGAAACCAGAGGGTACGTACTCTCCTCCTATCTCTCTCTCTCTCTCTCTCTCTCTCTGAAACAATGAGGAAATTCCTCTCCATTATTTTCTGTCACATTCTGCATTGATCCACAAAGAATAAAGCTGAACTCTGGCTTAGAAATTTTATACCTCATTTCTTGAACATTGTTTAACCTTTCAGCACGTGTGGAGCTCAATGAGAAACTGCACAATTGACCCTTTGAATGTGGAACCAGATAGGCTTTACTGAGCATGATGGGATTCAGGATACTGTACTGTGCCTTTCCTTCATCAGTGAAGCTTCTAAGTTAGAAGATCAAACTCATTGAAATGTAAAATGCACAAACTTTTATTTTTAACAATGAAACTGGTTTGGCTGTAACACAAACTCCTGCTGTAAGGTTTTCAGTGCTTTCCTAGCTGCTGTTACAAAACTTCAAAAAATATCTCTAGGATATTTGGCTAGAGTCCTGCGTTTGATTAATGTACAGAAGTTTGCAGTTCAATAACTGGAACAGCAACTGATGTAGTTGAGTAATTTTGTTACACAACTTGCCTGTGTTTTTAGAGACACATGGTTTAACTCAGACTTACTGAGCTTATAGAAAGAAAGAAGTTAATACCTGGCTGTCATGTGATAATCGTATATGGTATCTGGTCTTTAAATAGTATAGTAAGTGGTTCATTTAAATGAGATTTACACTATTGCAAAGTCATTCTCCCATGAGCAACCTTTGTTGAAATTATAATGGTGATATACATAATTGAGCTCATGTATTTAATGATTAAACCACACCAGCTCCTAGATATTGGAATGATTTTAAATAATATCTAAAAAAAAGATCATGCTTGTTTTTTATTTTTATTTTATTTTATTATTTTTTATGGGCAATAGCTGATACATAGCTGATGAAATTTAATACTTTAAAATCAACTCCTTAAATGTTTGGGGTTTATAATATTTGTAAAATATTTCACCAAGGCTGCATTTAATTAATATAGTAAAACAGTAATATTGTGATATATTCTTATCATTTAAAAAAAAAACGTTTTCTATTTGAATATATTTTAAAATGTAATTTATATACTGTACAAAGATGAATTTTCAACATCATTACTCCAGTCGTCAGTGTCACATTTATGTGGAAACAATGATGCATTCTTTTTAAGGATTGTTTGATGAACAGTGAAAAAATAAATATATATATGTATTGTGTTTATGTAAAATGGAAGCATTTTATAACATTTCATTGTTATTCAGTACATGTACTTATTATAGTAATTACTTAAGCAGAATTAATTATTTAAGCAGAATTACAAGCAGCTGACAAACCACACTGTATAGTTAGTAAGTGTTAATTGTAAATGCTAATTAATGTTATTGAATACTTAATTGCATAATAACACTTTAACAAAGACAACCTTAAAATAAGGTATAATCATTTTTGTTATACACTATTATGTGTAAATAAATAAAAGGTCCAAGCATTCTAAACATTTGTAAAAAAAAAGTTGTTATTAAATCATTAGTGTTTAATTTTAATTGAGATATAATTTGGATGTAGAAATAGAGCAAATTATCATTTTTAGTTAAATATTTAATATGAATATACTAAATTAATTTTAAAAAATCTAATATTTGCCCTTAATTATATGGTAGCAATATATCATGCATCCCTAATTAGTAAAGCTAATATTAGGGTAATTTCTTCTAATCTGAATAAAAACTTTGTATGTTTTTTGCAGAGCCTGAGCTTGACTGGAGAGAAAGTAAGTCATCATTATACTTATTTCTGAGCTATTTTCCTGTAATTCTCAGTCATACAGAAGCCTGCATTGTGCTGCAGTTACTGTATGTGTTTTTACAGTTATTTGTGCTCAATTAAAATCTTATATAGAGTTAAAGAAATTATTCTTAATTTAGAGAATGGTGTGAAGTATCTATAAGCTCTCATTAATATGTCTTTTTTTAATTGCAACAGGGAAGCTGTCATCATCTCCTCCTCCAGATTGTGGCCAGCAGGACGGGCGCTCAGACCCCTTCACCCTCACCTCTCACGGAGCCCTGCCCGACTGGTGAGAGAGAGAGAGAGAGAGAGAGTTACACAGACACTGGGCAGGTTAGGATCTGTTTCTGCAAGAACCAACAATGATTGCGAAGTAAAGTGGCCTGTGTGTGTGTTACAGGGCTGATCTGGGCGACATAGGGAAGCACCCAGAACCCAAGAGTATTTTTGACTTTGAGCCTGGAAAGGGAGCAGAAGAGGATCGTAGTCGGGTAAGCGATAGCTTTCAATAACTATTTGAAGAGCAGTTTAACTAGAAATATTGTCATTTAAACATGCAAAAAGACTGGTGCGGTCTGTGTAATATAAAATTTAAAGGCATCCAACTGGCATGTTGTTTTAGTTCTACAACACCTTTTTTTTAGATGACCAATTGTCTAAAGTGTTACTGTGTCTGTTAACAGCCTTTTTGTGTCTTTTGGAATTGGGTAGTTAGTCACTAATGCTTCTACTTACAGAAGGTCAGGGCTCACGCAAGGAGCTTTAATTTGGATTTCGGAAATCAAACTTCTGCCTTTTTTTAAACAAGAAAGGAAGGAGATGATGACAGCTTCCCTTTAAAGCATATACAGTAAAGGAATATCAGTGAGAGCTTGTAGATGTTTCATACTTCAATTCAATAGAATAATAATGTTATTATCCAAATATATCAAATAAAATGCTTTAATAATTTCATTGGGCAAAAATAACTATAAAACACAGTGTTAACACTGATATTTCAGTATATTCCATACAATGCATAAACATAAATGTAAAAATTTAACCCAATTAAAATGTGCACAATATAACACTTTTTATGTGAAGATAATATAGGTACATTGCAGTGCGACTTAACAAAATTACTGAAATATATTTTTTAATATCTTCAGTCACAATTACATTACTTCACTCAAAATAAATGTTATACTGTACCTTCAGTGGTAAAGTAACTTGTCATTGGAGCAGTGCCTTTAAAGGGACATATCTGTTTCTTTAGCACCTTCAAGGTATTCATATTCATTCACTATTACATAGGACATATTTGTGTTTTTTTAATTAATTTGTGTGTCTGTTAATTAATTGTGATGAGAAAAGCGCGTAGCAGTTATAGTCATCATAAGTCAAATCATTCTGCGAAACTGGCTCAACTTGACACTCTTCTCGAATGTTAAGAGCTTTAAAACTACAAGATTTCTTTTTTTCAAATATATACATTTGAAATGAATGTTCAGACAGCACTAAATAACTGGCCATGAAAAGGTGTGGGAATGTGAGTTTTTTGTTTGTTTTTTCTTGTATAATGATGCTGTGTTGGTGGTTAGATGAGATCTACACCCGATTAAAATCAGATATCCTCTTAAGAACGAGGTGTTTTTGCTTTAAAGGGATAGTGGATTGGTGGAATGCCAACACAGTGACAAAAAGGCTTTTAACAGACACAATGATGCTTTGTGTTTTAGAAAAAGCATCAAAAAAGCATGCTATTTGTGATTCTTTTTGGCTTTTATTCCCTAAAAATCATAAAATACATAGGCCCTAGTCCCCTAGTACCAGTCCATATGACTTCAGTCATAGCTTTGGTGAGAAACAAACCTTTTTGGGCTAATGGGCTTGTTTCTAAGAAAACTTTATTTCTAAAAATCAATTATTGTGAGACTTGAAAGAGATTCACACCTCATTTGACTTATGAAGAGGAGGAGTGAGCACTTTGCTTTCTGGTTTCTACTTGTACACGTTAGTTTGGACTTGACCTTTTGGATGTTTCTTTGTGTCTAGAAGCAAACGCTGTGTATTCAGTTTTATGGGAAATGTTCATAATACAGATCTAATAATCTCAGTATACAGAGACGTGGTTATGTCAAAGGACATCTGTATGTCCATGTGCTGTTGTGCTGGATGTTTATGCTTTCTGCAAAGGTTAATATTTTCTTATATAAGTAATTATGAATCAAATCGATTTTTTTCTTCTGATATCACAAAGATGTATTATATGGTGTTATTGGAGAGAATTTGAATTATTAGTTCTTAGAAAATTCTCTGATTAAGATGTTTGTCAGGACCCCTGATTGTTTATGACTGACTTTGTGTTTGGCTCAGTGTGAATACGAGAATAAAAGAATCTATTGTTTCATCTCCAGTTGTGGAGCCTTGCGCAGGGCTGTCTTGTGATATGTATTAAACCTGTTAACCGCTTGTGATTTAACAGCAGCGTAGTTTGCAGAGTTGCCAATAGCTGTTTCTACTTTCTTACTGTTTTCCTTAAAGTGTTAGCTCACCCCAAAATTTTAATTCTGTCATTAATTACTTAATAATTACCCTCATGTCGTCCCAAACATGTAAGACCTTCGTTCAACTTCGGAACACAAATTAAGATATTTTTGATTTGATCTGACCCTCATAGACAGCAATACAGGTGAAATGATCCAGGTCCGGAAATATAGTAAAAACATTAGTAAAACAGTCCATGTGACATCAGTGGATTAACTTCAGTTTTGTGATGCTACGAGAATACTTTTTTTGTGTTCACAAAAAAAAAATTTGTGTGAACGAAGATTAATTACTGACATCATTTTCATTTTGGGGTTAACTAACCCTTTGATGTGACAGCTGTCATTTCTACAGTATTTCATTCCCTATAGACAGTCTTATTTTGTTAAAATATTTGACAGGTGACATCGCTTAGGTGTTCACGCTTCTGGATGTCTCACTAGGCTCCAAATAAGGTTATTAGCCAACAAGATATGTTGAGGTTGAGGAGCTTTCCACATGATCCTACCTGTTTGGAGGGCTTGTAAAATAGTAAATTGTTGAAGGCTGCTCTTTACCTAACAATTAAAGGCCAAACACATCAGGTTTATAGTTACACAGCCTCCTAAGTTGGTTATGAAATGGTGTTCATGCCAGTTCATACCTGTACTTGATAGGTCTTAAAAATAAAGTGTTCTTTTACAGTTTTTCTCAATTTCTGAAACACTATAAGCAAGCTTTTAAACTAAAATTTCAAAACCATAACGCTATTTTTCTGAAAGCACACCAATTTCCCTGAACTATAAACACTATTCCCTGCTTGACACATGAGTCAAATTTGGTGAACTATTAGTGCAAAACTCTACACACAAATCCCTACATTTCTCATTGCTTACACCTTGTGGTCATTTAGAAAACACTAGCATTCAATAATGTTAACTCAGTTCAGCACAGCTTGAGCTCAGTTTGCACACAATTATCTAGGTGGAAACACTAGGAGTCAAAATTTAAAACACACCAATCAGAACCTTCGAAGGAGATAAATGGACCAAAGTCAGTTTACTATTATTCTCAGGGGCTTTGGTCCATTTCTCAGATCAGAAATGAAATTCTCAGAACTACTACACATCATCTAGTCTATTGTGTAGCTCATAAAACATTTCTCATTCTTTTGATCAAGTTGCCATTGCTTTGGTACAATCATGCAGCTGATTACTTATATTAGATTTTGATCTGATTATGTACACAGTGACATCTAGTCATTACTGTAATATTTGGTTACTGTAAGTCATTACGGTAAACACAAATTGGTTGATCTGTCATAAACTGTCAACCAAATTTTCTACACATTTATTTTCATATACAGTCTTTTTCAATCAACATCCCACATACAGTAATGTGTACATTTGTTCTTTTGAAATGAATATATGGCATACATAATCATCACAGTCTTCTGCATTTCAGTACAGTAACTGCCAAACTGATGCCATAGTTCATAGATCAGGTAGTACTAGCAGAGTATACTGTCATATTGACAACATAACTAAGCATCTTGATTGTGAACAATGACACAAGGGCAGGCATGCAAGAGGATTTTACCCCTGCTGTATGTCCAGAGCCAGTATAGCCTGTGATGTGGACCAGATTTTTTGGCCTGACCCAGAGCAAACACAGGATGCTAAGGCAGAAGATAGCTACAATAGCTATGACAGTTTTTGCGAAACATTTACGGTTTTTGCCTATTTCTTACTTGGTTTTGCAAAATTTGGCCCATTATGTTCAAACTCTACACACAAAACAATCAGACATAGCACTTTAGATTAACGCCAAAATGAAACACTGCAACCAAAACTTAACACTCCTTTCTAAAAATCTATTCTTGCAACAAAATCATACACACAAGCACCATTTGAATTATTCTTTCATATCAGCAGCAACACACTGATGGGCTTTATACAAAACACTGCAGTCTTTGTGTTTCTAGTTTTATTGTCAATTGCTCTGATTCAGTCTTCTGTAAAACTCAAAAGTATAATTTCTGCAGCAATCAAACAAGAGTTCCCTTGTCTGTCGGTCACTACGACGTTATGAAGTGACGACAGACTGGGTTTTACACTTGGGAGCCCTGATTCGCTCTAGTATTGAGAAAACGCCAATCAGAATTTATTCTGACTGGCAAGTGGTAGTTGCATGCCAACCCATGTCCCGGCGCGCCGGGTATAAGCGGGCACAGCTGCAACCACTAATTAGATTTTGCTTCGGAGCCGAGAGCTACCATGTGTGGTTCTCTTACTGAACGCAAGTGCTGCAAGTATTGTTATACTTTTCGAGCGGAGGCTGTTTTAGTGGCGTTAAGGTGCATTCCAACGGATTTCCTGTGCACACAGTATTTCCCTTGAGCGTCTCACAAGGTAAGCAGTCTTTGACACGGTTGATTGGCTTTCTTCTTTGGGGTGGAAGATGCCTTTCCCACCGTGTCCTTCTGGTTGTGGTCACTATTTGTCATCTAATGACGGTCAAGAACGCTGCCTTCAGTGTCTGGCGACCCAGCACGCTGAAGAGGTGTTCGGGGTAGGGAAATGTCCTCATTGCGAGGAATTGTCCCTGGCTGTGCTGCGGTCTCGTCTCTCGCTCCTCCGGGGAGAGGCGGGTGCATCGTCAGCCGTTCCACGTGCCGAGTCTACCGCCGTTGGTGGTGGCTCGACCGTGAGAGCGTCTGCTGGGCGTCAGTCACGCTTGAGGTAACTCCACAGCTACGTGCTCTGGACCCTCTCCTGACTCTCGTAGTGCCAGTCCCGTGCGCTTTGTCGACGGAGCCATTGCTCCTCCTTTGGGAGGACCCAGCGTTTCGTTCGGCGGGCTGTTAGACGAACGGATTTCGATCACAGCATCGGGGGACGGGTTGTCACTCTCAGGGAGTGATGTTTCTGATGAGCTGCCTCCTTCGGGTGCAATTCACGCAGAGACGGACTCTGAGATGATGGCTATGCTCGTTCGGGCAGCCGAGAGCATCGGGCTGGAGGTGTCACAACCTCTCAGCTCGGAGGGTTCTCGGCTCAACGATTGGTACCTGGCTGGCCGTGGTTTACAGCCACGTTCCCCCCGGGTACCTTTCTTCCCGGACAACCCCTCCCCGTCTCCAGCGAAAACCGCAGCGCTGTTTGGAGTCAGCCCGCTGTCCAATTCAGTCCCGCGTGCCGCACCGCTGTTTTGAGTCAGTCCGCTGTCCAATTCAGTCCTGCGTACCGCTGCACCCCTTCTGGCAAACTGGCGAGTCCCCTGGTTCCATTATAGACGAGACTGGAGCCGTGGGCCACGCTTCCCAGCCCGTCGAGGTGGCTCCTCCGGACGATTCTGCTATGCGATTCAGTTCGCCCGGTGTCCTCCCAGATTCAGCGGCGTTCTCGAAACTGTGGTGGTGCAAGTACGCCTTTCCCCTACTCGCACAGACACTGTGCAAGGTCAGGGACAACGAGGAGCAACTGGTGCTGGTCGCACCGTACTGGCCGAGACAGCTCCTCCCTGACGGATACCTCTGAGGGAGGACCTCCTCTCCCAGGGGTACGGCACCCTCTGGCACCCGCGCCTCCATGTGTGGCTCCTGGACGCGGACATTTCCCTGTGTAGTGTAGTTTAGTGCCATGTAGTGTTTCGCAAAAATTGTGTTACAGAATTGTAAACAAAGTGCAAAGTTGAAAATGTGTTTAAGCTATGATTACACTGTGTTTAAGATAAGAT
>JAUCMT010000154.1:17429484-17440539 GCA_032357475.1 Enteromius thamalakanensis | reverse complement strand
CAGTAACTGCCAAACTGATGCCGTAGTTCATAGATCAGGCAGTACTAGCAGAGTGTACTGTCATATTGACAACATAACTAAGCATCTTGTTTGTGAAGAATGACAAAGGGCATCAGGATTTTACAAGGGCGAAAGGATTTTACCCCTGCTGTTTGTTCAGAGCCAGTATAGTCTGTGATGTGGACCAGATTTTTTGGCCTGACCCAGAGCAAAGACAGGATGCTGAGAAAAAAGATACTATTTTTTTTCCCCTCCAGTTTTACTGTGTAGTACATGAATGAATAAAAATGTGTCAGTGTATACATTAGTTGTTTTTTTTTGTGTTCATGTAAAAAGGTTTTTGAGGAGGAGATCCATGAGCAACATAACTGTTTTGCAATTATTGTCTTGAATTATTTGCACCAGTGTGTAAGACTACGTTGTAGTGTATGTGTTTTTGAGGGCTTGTGTTTGGTGTATGAGGGCAAAGTTTGGTTTTTCAGCAAAAGTTAATGGTTTTTAGTGAAGAGCTTCATTTTGACCTGAAAATAGGATGTTTGGGTAATTGGGTGAGACGTTATGGATTTGTGTTTATTGTTGTGAGAATATGAGGCATAGTTTCAAGAAATGTGTTTAAGCAATCGAGAAAACTGTAATATCACTAAGTGCGTTTACATGCACATTCATAAACTGATTATGCTTAATAAGCTTATGACGAGTATGGTCATGTTAACATGTTAAAGAGTTTTTTTTATTTGCCTATGGTCATAATCATCTTATTCATAAACCAGTCGAAACAGCTAGATTTCTGCCCATTGCCTGGATTTTGCAGGCTTTTGGAAAGCAATAACTTTATTTATTGTGCACTTTCAGTTGTACAACTTGTTTGCATTTACATACAGCTACATTACACATGAAAGGCAAATTCATGCAATATTGCAAATGGCATATTAGGGGCACTTTAAATGTTACAGTATTAGAAATCTCAAATATTAAAGGACAACAAGTCTGTGGCAGACATTTTTGAATATTCTGCACTTTTTAATGCTTTATTTAACACAACCCACATAATAAATATGATTCTCTATGCATAATGTGTGAATGCTAACTGTATGTTTTCAGGATTTAACCTAATTTTTAATACAGCTTTATAAACACAGTTTACATGTGTTGCCAGATTATTCATTTGCATGTAAACCAGTAGATCAGTTTTTTTTTTTTACTGATTTTTCGCAAAATTAATATATAATTATGATAAAATTATAGTGCTTGACTGCACTATGAGGCAGTGCGATCTGAACTACATATAAAATAGTGGTCACAAAATAGTAAATAATAAAAGTGTAGCATATTTAGTAATAATTATAATCTAAATAAATTGTGAAATGATACTTCACCTGATGCACACTTACAAAAAAATATCTTATGCCAGGTAATACTATTGTAATATTACATTAGTAATGTTGTTGCTATTTGTTTTTATATGTTTTTAATGTATTTTAGTTTTGGTTTATTTTAACACATTAAGTAAAAAAAAACAAAAAACAGACAGATTCCCTTGACAGCTAGCTCAAATACAATATGGTTTAATGTGGTCTAAGGATATAGTGTGTTGTTGTTTTTCAGTCTCTTAGGTCTGAGTCAGAGCGGCCTTCATATTACAGCCCAGTGAAACCTCAATCCCAGTCTCCATCCATAGAGGTGAGTGTCTGACACTATCTATCTCACTTTCTGACAATCTTTGTTTCTTTATTATTTTTTCAGAAGTCTGGATTTCTCCTTTTTTAAATAACTGCAATAGCCTACTATTGAAAGTGCATTTGTTACAGTGTACAATCACATCGTTTCATGATTAAAAGTCTATGAAATCAGTTCCAGTTCCAGATTACAAATAGACATGTGAAACCACAGCAACACATAACTTGTCAATGTGTCATCACCTGGCTGTCATGCTGTTGTTCAGGCAACGCTGGTGTCAGAGCTGAACCGTTTTGAGGCAGAGCTGGACTCAGACATTCGTGGTCTGGAGAGGAAACTGTCCCAGAAGCAGCAGCAGCGGCGAGGCAGGGGTGAGGTACTGACCCTCCCATCTCCACATCACACTCTTCTATCACACTCCCTCCTCAAACCAGTCTTTAATTGTCTGTGATCTCCTACTGCACATCTAGTTTATAGTAATTAGTATCTAGTAATTTGTAGTAAAAGTGAATGTTTTGAATGTCTTATGCTCACCAAAGCTGCATTTTATTTGATTCAAAATGCTGTAAAGTAATATTGTGAAATATTAATTACTTTTCAAATAAGTTGTAAATTTAATATGATTTAATATAATCCAAATTTCAAAATATTTTCTCAAATTAATATTTTAAATAACTAAACCGTTTTGCAAGTCAATCCAATATTGGAATTCAAGTTAATTTTTTTTGTGTTTTTTCAAAAACACACTTAGCAAATACTAAACAAATACCTACAGTTATATAAGAAAGAGGTTTGTCAATTTGTATTTGGCGTACTGTATTGATCGCTCTAAATAGCTTTTAAATCTTCTAGCTAGACTTTAGTCATCCATTATGAAATCGCTGATTTCTTTCAAATTCCCACTCCCTTGAGAAAAGGTATTAGACTTAAGCTCTCACTTGTTGTGCCAAAAAAAGTTTTTCTGCGTTTCTGGCGAGTCGTTATCTTCTTGTCAGTGTGCTTCAGGTTGCTGGATGTTGGCTCTGATCTGACAGCTGTGCATGCTGATCTTCTCTGTCACTTCCTGTCATGCCGAACAGCCAAAGTCTGAAGCCGCCCTTGCTTAAGCTTTTGCTTGAGTCACGCCAACCTGCACAGTGTCTGCTCTTTATATCCCAGCTCTGTTTATTTGATCCTTTTCTTGCCTTGTCTCTTTTTTTGTGCTTCTTAAAGAGACAGTTCACTCAAGAATGATCAATTGCCCTTAATTCCTTTTCAAATACCAAGGTAAAGACCAATACTAAATTTAATTTGATCAAAAATGTTAAATTTAAGTAAAAAATATGACAATTTAAAAAATTTATTTTTATACTATTTTATGAAATATATATATTATATGTAATTTATTCCTGAATTTTCAGTGTCATTACTCCAGTCTTTAGTGTCACATAATTCTATAAATCATATTAGTATGCTGATTTATATTTCCTTTAATCAATGTAAATTAATTAATTAATTCATTCATTACAAGTTCAAACAACATCATTTATTTGAAATAGAAATGTTTTAAAATATTATTCCTTTTCTGTCACTTGTGACTGATTTAATGCATCTTTTCTAAATTAAAGTATTAATTTCTTTCTCAGCTCAGTGTTAAAATCTTAGTTTTGCCATCAATGGAATAAATTACGTCTAAAAAAATATTTAACAGGAAATAATTCTTTAAATAATTTATGTAATATTATCTCTATAATATCTGCTCTATTTTTTAATATTTGTAATAATATATGTTTCTGTTTTTACTTTACTTTATTAAAATAAATTCAGCCATGGTGAGCCTCGTTCATCTTGTTCATTCTATGAGACTTAGAAGTTAAACATTTTTTTTCAAACAAAATCCCCACGTGTTTTATTTGGGAAACAGGCTCATATTTATAATTATTATTCACATATTTAAATTGCTATTAACTTAAAATCAAACTGTTCCTATAATCTAAAATTAGCTTTTGGCTAAATGAATACTGCAGCTTTAATTGTTTAAGTCTTTATGGCTCTCGCTGTGCTTGTGAATTATAAACTGTGGAAATCTTTGCTGATTACATCACCGCTTCCATCTGATACACATTTACAATGCAAGCAAAGTGAATGGAGTGTAGGACCCAGGGGAGCCGTGCAGCTTTCAGCACAGGAATGGTCACCGCCTCTTGAGATTGCCTTCGAGCTGCTCCCAAATGCTCCTGTTTAACTGTGTCTTTGAGAGAGTTCATGTGTGTTAGAGCTGAATGAAATTGTGATTTCTATTTACAGGGAGCTAAAACCAACACAGCAACCACAAGAACAGAAGACAACAGACAAGAAAACAGGTAAGCCTAGCAGCTCTTCGAAGTTAGACAAAAATGTATATATGTGTATATAATATGTATATACATTTAAAAAATAAAAATCAGTCTTAGTGTCTAAAGCTTATTGATTTAATTAGTTATATATATGTTATGTAGTAATCAATGACTTTTACAGTATGTCATTTGGATAGAGGTTAATGTTATAATATATAATATCTGTATCATAATCTCTCTTTATTCGCTTGTTCTTTATTTATATATTATTATAATAAGTTCTTATGAAGCAGGTGGAGTAAAGTCGTTTCTTTGGAATGTTTTGCAAAAACATTTAATAATGAATCAGTGTAATTAGAAATGATGAAATGTGACAAATGCAGTAGGTTCTCTGTTGTTTTCACTGTCTTATTAAGGTCATATGACATGCCCGGCCTGTCTCCTCGTCTGATTGGTTAATTGTTGACTTTTTGGCCTTGGGCCCACATACCCGACCCCATGCTGAGCTCTTTGTGTGCCTGTACATGTGTTTGTGTATTTGTCAGAGTGTGTGTGTTTATGTCTAAGTGTGTGTGTGTGGTCAAATTGAGGATGTCTTAGTCTTCCCTCACGTGCTTGACCTCGTTCATCTTGTTAATAAAGAGGTACAGTATTGGCTCAGTTCTCAGACTGTATTCGATGCATGTGTGTATGTCTGCTCCTCTAGCAGTTATCCCTCTTTCTATAAAAGGCAAAGTTTGGTCCTTCCAGGCCTGTACTTTAGATGTTCATGCCCATTCTGACACCTTTAGCTCCAGTATTTACTCGCCAGGGCCCCGTATCTCACTGCATCTGACACATTCTTGAGTTCTCGCTCTGTTTTTCTGTGGCATGTTGATGCATTCTGCCCCCTTCAGCCCCCCACTGACTATCTCCCCACCCTCCAAATGCCATAAATGCCCCTGCTGCTACAAAAAGGATAGCGAGCGAGGACAGTTTTATAGCTTCCCTCTTTCTGGAACGATTAATAACCCTGGGGCTGAAAACCTGTTAACACAGTAACTGGTTGTTGGGTTCAAGAATTGATGTCCTGCCATGCTATCAGCATGATATTTGATAAAACGCAGATTGCAGTTTTCACAATATGTATAAATAGTGTTAAAATAAGGTGCTTTTACTCAAGCGGAAATCATGATGTTTAGGTTTAAAACAAAGAATAACTTAATATTTTATGTATACAGTATTATCTTGCGCAGGGTTATGTTTTAAAGATGTTTAGTGCAGCTGAATCCTCCAGCATTAGTTAAATCTCTCAGGTCTGTCACATATTCATAAATATTCTCATTTGGATCCTCGTGGCTGAGACAGACCATCTGGTGTGTTTTATGGAATTCATCTTGAGTCTCACATGTAACCCAGAGTTGTTTTTTCAAAGCTCAGGAGACAGATCTCTTTTGCTTGTATGTGCGTATCAGCATTGTAATTATTTATTTGTCTATAGGAGACACATGCAAACTTATTGAAGTTTTTTGGGGAGAAAAACCTAAGAATTGATTCATTCATTTAATAAATCTTATTGGTGTTTAGGAAAATCATCTTACTTTTTAATTGAAGAAGAATATTGTTTTTTTGCTTCCTCATTGGAAACTTATAATGGTCATTTTGAGGAAGGGCTGTAACATTTTTACGTGGTTTGGCTGTTTGGCATTTACATGACAACAGGTCATGTTGAAAAATCGGTGTATGAAAGTGCATGTTTAGGAAAACGCTAGCTTTATTGTCTCTTTGTAAACTACAAAAAATGGGAGTTTGTGAAAACTTATAGTATGTGTGCAGGCTTGTATGTTTTTTCCCACCTGGTTTCATGGCATAAACGTTCCTGGGTGCACTTTTTAGTGAGACACGAAATGCATACCAACAAATACATACTGTATCACTGCAGTTTCCAAAAGAAAAAGAAATTAAATGAAAGAAATGACTACTAGAAGTAGTAAAACTCAGACACTTTATTCCTTTTCATACTAATTTACATCTTCAATTTATAAAGCATAAATTTTGCAATTACTTGAAGAAAATTTGGTTAAGATAAAAAAAAAAATAATATGCTGGGATATTTGAAAACTGATGCTTTTGAAGGCATATTTCCAACATGATAGGCCATTAACTTTTAGCAACAATCAATGGATATCTCAATTCTGAATCACCGCAGTACATATATCAACCTTATAATAATGTGTCAGGGTTCACTTGTTGAAGCTGTGTTTTAGCGCCGCTTAGTAGACATTTTTTTCAAACTGCAGCGAATCGTGTTGCACAAAAACTGCACAGAAGTACACAAAAGTTGTTTTTTTCACAATGTGATAACGCCAACTACTGGCCGGTCCTGAATAGTGCAGTGTTTTGGCTATTTCTGGCAATCTGTGTGATCAGAAATTGTTGTCATTTGTACACAAAATGTAAAAAACGCAAATTAAGAACTTTTTTTTTTTGACTAATCATCAACATTTAAGCATAGCATAAAATATGCACTTTACCCTTGCTGTTTTTACTTCAGTGTTCTGCATCTACAGTATTTGGGCTTGATTTTTCACACGATAATTTTGTTTTTCTTTTCCAGCTATCCCATAATCCCCTGCTCTGCTGTTAAGCAGGGCACAACAGCGAACTTCACGCATGCTGATGGTAAGATATAGTCATCTTCCTTTCCCCTCCTCTCCTGTATTTCCTGTTTCCTTGTGTTTTTGCCACTCTTCTCCTCTCCTCTCATTCCCCCCAATTAATACAAAGTAAACACATTTCTGTGAAATGAGAAAAACAAGTGAAGTCAATCACTGTTCAGCAGGGCAGGATGTGTGTAACAAGCAGCAGGATGGAGGTCTTGATTGTAGATTAGATCGATCCAGTTGTTTTTCCTGGAGATGAATTACGAGAGACTCAACCATTGTAAACACAATAATGTGTGCCGAGCTAAAGGCCCTAATGAACAAGTATTGAACCAAAAAAACAAACAACAACAAAAAAGATATAGCAGGAATTCATTTGATTAATTATCCAAAATCACTTAATAATATACACTATCATTCCAAGGTTTTCTGTGTTTATTTGATCAAATATACAGTACAAATTGTATAATACTGTATAATATTACTACAGTATGTGAATACATTTTAAAATGTTATTTATTCCTGTGATGTAAATCTGAATTTTCAGTATCATTACTCCAGTCTTCAGAGTCACATGATCCTTCAGAAATCATTCTGATATGTTGATTTGCTGCTTAATATTTTAATATTTAAATATTTTGTAAATGTCTTTACTGTTACAATTTATCAATTAAATGCAGCCTTGCTGAATAAACAAAAAAAAAAATCTTATCAACTCCAAACTCTTGTAACTTAACATGCTTTGAAATATTCATCAAATAAATTGCCTAAAATAACAAATGACCATTAATAGCAATTTCAATCTTTTTTATTACAAATGTCATCAACTGACACAGAGCATCATTTGATTAAAGACGGGCTGTAAACCTCTCAAATATGTGGGTTATGCAACAACTTAAGACAGTAAAGTATCCAGTTACAAAAAAGCTTTAGCAGCCAGTGTGCACAGAAGACCTAGTTTAGTTTTTCAGTAGTCAGGATAACAAGAGATCCTTCACATGATCACCACATCCTTCACCCTCCGGCCTTAAGTGCTTAAAGTTGAATAAACACAATTCTGCTTTTGATTTTAAAATATTATGGCCTGGTGTCTCATTTCTGGTCTTCACTTTCCTATACAGATCACATAATGTCATCGGACATGGATTTCCCACCTAAGAAAGAAGAGAGAAAGGTATGGTATTTGATCGTATTTCTCTTCTCCGAGGTTTGAATGGAAAGTAAATATTTGACACAGGCATTTTAAAGAAAGTATATTTGTTTACACAGATGAAAGCAGCGCGAGCCAAATTTAATTTCCAAGCACAGTCACCAAAGTAAGTAGAAACAAGACACAGCACTGAAAGATTTCATTATTCCTCATTATTTACAGAATTGGGATCAAGTGTATGAAGGATTTGGGAAAGCCTGATACAATACAAAAAGCTTTGTGAATGAATAGAAGCTCTTTTCTTCCAATGAATAACAAATAAAAAAGGGTAATTGTTTCTTCTTGTCTTAAAATTCTGACTTTTCTTTCAGAATTATGAGTTTATATTGTAATTGTGAATTTCAGTATAACATCAGAATTTATGTTCTGAATTATGTCCCCAACCCCAAACACCAAAAAATAGTTTTTATCTCACAATTTTTACTTTATAACTTGCAAATGCACGTTTGTTTCTTGAGTTTATCCCGTAATTCTGATAAAAAAAAGTTTACGTATATCTCATAATTCTTACTTTATGGTCAGCAGTTCTGAGAAAAAAAGTCAGAATTGAGAGTTGTTATCTTGCAATAGCATAATCAGATAAAATGAGAAAAAAAGTTTTATTTTTATTCAGTGGTGTTGACTGGCTTCTGTATTAATGTCACTGCAATAAAATTATTATTATTATTTTTAAACCTCTTATCCATAGGGAGCTGACCATACAAAAAGGTGATGTAGTGTACATACACCGGCAAGTGGATGCCAACTGGTATGAAGGAGAGCATCATGGGAGAGTGGGGATCTTTCCCACCAGTTATGTGGAGGTATGTCCACACGTGTCCAAATGAAACCCTTCACACCATCATCTTTTCATTTATGCACGTTCCTATGTTTTCTCTTCAGATTATTCCTCCAACAGAGAAGCCCACGCCTATAAAGTCTCCCACCGTCCAGGTGCTGGAGTACGGAGAAGCTGTAGCCCTGTTCAACTTCAATGCCGATCTGCCTGTGGAGCTGTCCTTCAGGAAGGTACAATTTGCACCATATACTACAACAAATCCAAGTAGATTGTTCTATTCCAAACTAATATTCTTGATTCTTAATGAAGCTAAAAATAGCTTAAAATAAAATTCGTTGGTTTATGCAGTACATTCAGGTTTTTTTATGTAACAATCTTAATATAATTATAAGTAGACCTCAGAGAACAGTACATAGAAAACCATGACCCCTTTAAATCCTTATTCTTAATTTGTCCAGTAAATCACGAACCACTTGAAAAGTCATGGGGCCTTTGAATATTGTTTTAGACAGTAGGGGGCCCCAGAGTCATAAAGGTTGAAAACAGCTGCTTTAAGGCTTGGTAATTAGTGCAATGAATCTTCATCATTTCTTGCTCAGGCATGTAAATCAACTCTTTCTGGAATCAACTCTAAGGCCTAACTAGTACAAAAATGTAGGATAATGGTTGCCTGGAACAATTACAGACAATTACTGCAGATTTGAAATCATTATACACAAATATTCGACCATGGAATGCTGTGATTAACCAATCAGAAGCAAGTATTCCAGAGAAGCGTGGTATTTGACACCCTCGTCTCTTTTGTCTCAGGGCGAGGTGATCTCTATCAGCAGGCGTGTTGATGATCACTGGCTGGAGGGGCGTATCGCCGGCACCAGTCGCAGTGGAATCTTCCCCATCAACTACGTCCAGGTCAACAAAATGCCCCGCACTAAAAGCAGCGATGAGTTTCCGTCTTCTCCTACTCTCACCCCAGAGCCCCTCAGCCCTGGTCGACCGCAGCACTCCCCTCTGTCTCCTCTGTCACGCTCCCCCGAACCACAGCTTTCACCTCACAAACACTCCAGCCAATCACGCTCCCCTTTGGCACATGCACAGCCCACCTCCCCAAAACAGCCTTCAAACCACTTCCCGTTCTCGGCCACAAACAACCGGACCGGATCGCTGCACGCTCACAGCCCGCTGGAAATGGACAGGCGATCACCCGTGTCTCCATCCAATCATGTGCTGACGTCTTCACAGGGCCCGGGACTGCCAGCCAGCAGCGGTTTGCACCCTCCATACATCATACAGGTGTGTGTGTGTGTGTTTGGTCTATTCATCAGATCATGTTTTTACTGGAAATTTTGTGGCAAATAAGTGTTTGAGTATTTTTATTTGTACAGTATAGTTTAGAATTTTGGGGTTAGTAAGATTGTTAATTTTACTCATCCTTGAGTATTTCCAAACCTGTTGGAATATCTTTGAAAATATTAGAAAAAATGTTTGTAACCAGGCTGTTTTGGGTCACCATTGACAAACATATTTTATTTCCTACTTTGTAAGTCAATGGTGACCAAAACAGCCCGGTTACAAACTTTCTTCAGAATATCTTCCTTTGTGTTCGGCAGAACAAATAAATTCAAACAGGTAGACTACTTGAGGGTCTGTAAATGATGATAGAATTTTCATTTTTTAGTTTAATTATTCCTTTAATACTTTTTATGATATTTTAAATTGATCAAAGAGGGATAGTACGGCCTTAATAATAATAAAGTTTTCAGAATTTGCTGATCACAGTTATATATTGTTACAATATATTACTTTTACAGTTTTCTTATTGCATTTTGATGAAATATATACAACCTTGGTGACCAGAAAAGACTTTCTAATAAAAAATGTTTGAAAACTTTACTGGAAAAGAAAGGACATGACATGTGGCAAGGTATGGTTTCACATACTAGGAATTTGTGCTCTGTGTTTAATGCATCCAAGTGCACACACACACACACACCCAGAGCAGTAGACAGCCATTGGGGGAATGGTGCCTTGCTCAACGGTCTCCCTTGTCCCCCCAGCTACAATACCTGCCAGACCTAGTACTCGAACCACAACCTTTGTGTTACAAATCCAAGTCCCTGCCCATTAGGCCACGACCGATTTGTATTGATGCTTTTTTAGTCATTTTATTTTGAATACAGTTCAGTTTTTTTTGATGAAAGTGGTATTTTTATTCAACAATCATGCATTAAATTGATCAAAAGTGAAAATCATGAAATCCTAAAAAAAGATATCCTGAAAATATCCACAAAAATATTAGGCAGCACAGCCTAATATGCTCAAGGAAAAATGCATATTTTTTAAGGAAAAATATAAATCAAGTCAAGTCAAGTTTTATTTATAGAGCACAAATTTAACACAACAGTAGTTGATCCAAAGTGCTTTACATAAAAT
>JAUCMT010000154.1:17382953-17404578 GCA_032357475.1 Enteromius thamalakanensis | reverse complement strand
CAAAATTGGTCCGATTTCAAAAATTCCACTGATATTGGTTTACTCCCACCCCAAAAGATGCAAAACAAGCCAAAATTGTTTTTTTCAATGATTAGTTCTATGCTTGGGTGTTACAGGGTTAAAGTAGTTTTTAGGAATATTTGTGTCACAGATAGACTAAAGTAATCTGATACAGATCCTCTCCTATAAGGTGAATTGTTGGTTGACAGGTTTATATAAATATTTTTAAAATAAACCCAGAAATGTACACACAAACTTGATGTTTATATATATTTATATTTATTATATTTTATATATATATTTATTTATATTTATTTCATATATATTTGACACTTTTGTCACTTTTGTTAACCCATTTGTTTATCATGACTGCAGCGAGTGCAGGAAACAAATGGGGAATAGGAGCCTGGGAAATAATGCAAATCAAATTGTGTTACCTGATCAATTAAAGCTTTGACACGTCAGCCTTTTAAAGTGTGAACCTCTCGGGGGGTTTAGATCCTGGTTTTCTGTAGTGGAAACACACAGCGGGCAGCCCACTTTAAACATCTTTATTTAGACCTCAAACAAGATGTCTTGAGTATACTAAATTCTGTGGCGGCCTTATGTTTTTTTTTTTGTTTTTTTTGTATGAAGCAGATGTGTCAGTAATTTCTAGGCTCTTCTTCACTAGTGCTCATTGCCCTGCACATATGTTCGTAATAAATGTTTGCACCATTGTTTACCATGGTCTCAAATGAGGTTTAGTGCATTTAAAGTGGGTACAGTGAAGCATCATAGCTTCAAAGAGCTCATCATTAGATGAATGAGAGATTACTAAAATACACCATGGCTGTTAATTTTTTTAATATAAATCTTTGACATTGTTATTTTGCTGTAATTAAAGGACTGAATATTGTAATGATTTAATGCACTTTTGTTTGGCCACCTTAAGATTTTTGAGTAAGTCTGTTGTCATCAGATGAATTTGCATGAGAATTAGCTAGTTATGGATTATACCCAATAATCTGTTTAAATTCTAAACTGGATACTTTTGTATCCAAAAAATACTTTCTGACCAAAAAAATTGCTAAATGGATTAGATTTCTTAAATATCAATCAATTTGATAAATTTATTTTACTAATGTTAATCATTCATGTTGATGAAAATATTAAATTGCATTTTTGGGGGGGTTTAAGAAACTGAATCTAAAGTGGTTTCTCGCTATCCTTATGGGTTCTACAGCTTTAAAAACACACTCTTGGAATGTCAGTCATGTGGCACCTCTCTATGATTCCTGATTGCTACAGTGTCGGTGGATTTGAGCTGCAGTCATGTGGAATAGGATGAAAGGTGTTCTGAAGAGCAGGTGAAGGCAGTTTACCTTTCAACAGCAGCCAGTGGCTCAGAAATGTGGAAACTATGAGACACATCTGTGGCATTTCAGCTTGATGTCAAATTAAACTTTACCGATGCGCTCTCCATCTGTGGGTTTTTTTTGCCGTTCTTCTCACCTCTTCCTTTTTTTCCCCCTCTCACAGCACTCCTGAGAGCTTTGGGCGGCTGTGGTCACATGATGCCATTTACAGTAAACTTGATTGGCCCATCCCCCTGGGGATTCAGAATTTCTGGAGGGCGAGACTTCAAGAAGGCCATAACTGTTTCCAAGGTAGGTTTTCATCCCCATTAAGTACCAGTCCGGAACATGTTTTTTCTCCTCGTTTTTTTGCGTCTATGATTTATGCAATGATACCTCATTCCTGAACACTTAATACTTTCCTCATTACACACTGTATTGCACACTGTCTCTCTGACTACTTCAACCAAACAAGAACTGTATAATTAAAGAGGAAGTTCCTGGTTATTGTATTGCTTTGCAGATGGTCAAGCTATTGTGTTTTTTTTGTATCTCTTTTTTTCCTTACTGGTATTTTCCATCCTTTTTTTTTTTTTTCAGCAAAAATAGAAAATATGTTGAACTTATGTAGTGAAGTGTGAAATTTTAAGTTTAGGCACAGCATGAGTCATTTGGTTTCCATAGGAAGAACAAAAAAACTATACGCAACCAGATCTAACAAGAAACAAAAAATCTTACTCAAACTCATTAAACGATTATTACTTTCAAACATCCAAGAAAGTTTTCCATCATAAACCCCAATAAACTTTACAAAATCCGTCATGTGGTTGGTGGAAAAACACTTTGAAAATCATTGGGACTAAATTATCTACAATCCACACCAGAATAACCCACACATTCTTCAAGAAGATCCTTCCTGAACTTAGGACTCTTTGATTTTCAACTGACTCTTATTAAAACCAGTCAATGATGAAGAAAAACTTCATAAATGTCTATATCTTTAATTATTTTTCTTTTTATACTCTATGAATATAGCTGTGGTAACTAGTATGGCGTTGAACTATAAATAAACAAAAAATATGTTGGGTTCACACTTGTGTAGTGTGAGTCTGGTCTCTTAAAACTGGTTAATTAAATGTTGTTGTTGTTGTTGTTGTTGTTGTTTTTTCATGCTTTCAACACATGGGCAGTTGTGGAAAAACTGAGTTTGTGAAAAAGCTGAGAATTTCAGAATCTGCTGTACTTCTGCCACCTAGTCTGGAACCCATTTATTTTTGTTTTTCATGGGCTTTGGGACGATTCTCAAATTGAACCAAAACAGTTTATCCAAAAAAGTTTATTTCATGCAAACAAATTCCATGTTGTGATCCAGAAATACACCATAGTGTTTCTAATTACAGGCAGCTAATGGAACTTTTCCCTTTAAATCCTGCTCCCATCTGCTTTGTAACCCAAAATTCCATTGAATTTAAACATAAACCACTTTAGACCATTTTAAAAAGTATGGCTTATTTTTTTATTACCACAATGATTTAAATTTGTATCATTTTATTTTATCGAAAGGCTATGCAGCTGAAACAATGATGCATTAAAAGTTCATAAATACATTTCAAAAGACTCTGAAGAGCTTTGATTGCCTTGTTTGACAAACATTTGATTTAATCTTTTTTTCAAATACAAACATTAGTCAGTGCACATATATTCAGTGCATCAAATATAGCAAATGTGAGCTTAAATGTGCCTGTTGCAGTTTACTACCCTTTAGGAACTTCACTGTCTCGACTATGCCTGTGTTGTACCCTCAACAGCCCATATGTGAGGAAAACGAGTGCTTAATGGTGTCCATGCAGTGCAGGAGACCTTTGGTATTGAGAGGGGTTGTAAGAAACACAGAATAGAACAGCATGGGGTGTTTTTCTTTTACAGGGCTCCAAAGGGCCTCATGGAGAGACTGGTCAGAGTGTAGTAGCAGGAGTTTGGCATGGGCACAAATCTTATGCTTTGCTCTCTTTATTGCCTTTGTCTCACCCTTCCAGACTCTCCATGATTCCTTAAGCTTTATGTACATGTTTTGACACTGTTGCGTGAGATAACTTTAGAAACTATCTACCTAGATATTCCTATAAAAATACCACTGAGAGTTTCTGCATAATTCAAATTCTGAAGTACGAGAGTGCTCTTCTGTCTCTCAGGTTTTCAACACAGTCACTCACAGAGGGGAAGGATAGTCGTGCTCCATGTGAAGCGAGGCGCACTCTGATTACATGAGACACACTCCATTGTGTGTCTCTGTAGCAACAGTTAATTGGCACTTGAGGAGGTCCTCAGACATGGCACCTCTGCCCCTTTCGGTTTCTGCTAACATCAACAACAACAACAACAGCTGACTGGCAGTCTGCAGGGCCTCTCTGTGCCGGGCTTTTTGGGTGTTTTAAGTCAAGCTGAGGTGTTGCTTTCCTCTTCTCCTACTAATGAGGTTGTGGCCTTAATGACTGTTGAGTCTCGAGGGGATTCAAAGCTCTGCTCAACTAAACGCAGCCCTTGTGTAGTTGTTTGTAAGATTCCTGCCAACTTTAACACTACTATAAGTAAGCCATTGGTGGGTTGATACTGAAAGTGTGTGGTGTTATTAAAACATTGCTCTGTTTGACACAGCAACACTGGTGTGAGTTTGAGGCAGGATTTTTAACTGAATAATGAGAAGGTGTTCTGAGAACCTTAGAAACAGTCATTTGTTTTGGCAATTAAATTTGCACGCTGTTTAACAGTCAGTTTACAAATCGAGTAAATATAGGCTACAAAACGAATTACTAATAATTCAACCGACCATATCTATGTTACCAGGCTTGCATAGATCCATATATATATATATGAATACATATTTTTAAATTACACCTCTGTTGACTCATTTAATGGGGCGCAGACTGTACGTGACTGTGATTGGTTGAATGTTTTTTTTTTTTTGTCTAAAGGTGAATGCTGGTAGTAAGGCAGAGACAGCCTGTCTACAGCCTGGTGACATCATCATGGAGATTAATGGACTCAATACTGGCGAGATGCTCAACGTAGAGGCACAAAACAAAATCAAGAGCTGCACAACTCAGCTACAACTTCTCGTAGAAAGGTGAGGGTGCCTCTGTGTTCTTTATCTACATTGTTTGTCTTTCAGACTTCGATGCAAGTGCATTAGTACTGGTCTAAAATGCCAGTGATGGTCAGGAAATAAAACAAGTACCGTGTGACTATAATTTTTAAACATTTAAACAACTTAACTTTTAAAGAAAGCCAGTTCCCTTGTCTGTCGTTCACTACGATGTACGTTGTATCGCCAGACTGGGTCATATGCCCAGTCTGTCGATACGACATGCGTCGTAGTGAATGACACACAAGGGAACGTCTAGGTGGAGACGTATGTCCAAGTCTCAGTCTGTCGATACGATATACGTCTCCGTTCCCTCCATCAGGGAACGGGGGTTACAATAGGTAACCTAGACGTTCACTTTGTGGCCATATTTGTAATACCTCTATACAGCCATCTTTGAAAAATTATAAGCTATCTACTAATGGAAAATACTGAAATTACAAAAACTAATTGACAACTTTGAATAATATATTTCAAGCCAACAATAACATCTGACATGATTTTTGTTTAGTTTCACCAACTCAAACATTTGGTAAAGCCAATGTTTATGTTCAGTTTTGAGTGCAGGTCTTGAGACACTGACTGTTTTTATGACATCCAGAGCTTCTAATGATACCTGCGATTACCAAACTGACCCTTCACCAAGGGTTTGATTGACAGGCATTCAAACCAATCGTAATGCAGAATCTTCAATTTGGTCTAATAAACAAACCATAAAGGATAGTAGATGACTTGAAAAATGTTGTATATTAAAGTAGTTCCATGTTAAAAACAATAAAACCTTCTGATGTTTATTCATGTTTATTCCATGCTATAACTTGTAAAGACATTCATGCGCCACTACTGAGGCCTTACAGTGATCTGTCAAGTTTCTAGGTAGGCTTTCTTGTCATTTCACCGTATACAGGGAGACGAAATGGAGAGCTCTAAATCTACAGTGCAGACATACTGTACAATAGTGCAATGAAAGGACTAGAATAAAAATAAATAAAAATGAAAAATGAATAAAATAAAAATAGACAAAACATTTCACAAGACAAGAACAGTACAATCAGACAATATATACAGTAATCATGTAAATCTATTTGTATGTGCAAATATTTGTTAGCAGCATGTTTACAGTTCAAAAAGAAGAAAGCAGTGAAATACTGTCGTGAATCATTAAAGAGCCACACAATGCTATTTATTTTTGGTAACACTTTATAGATGTTAAGTTTAGGGTAGGATTAGGGATGTAGAGTAAAGCATTAATATGTGCTTAATTACCACTAATAAATGCCTAATATTCTAGTAACATGCATGCTAATAAGCAACTAGTTAAAAACATAAAATAAAGTGTCATCTTACTGTTAGAATTACAAAAGCTGTTGCCGTGTAGTCAGTTTCCTGTGGTTCAATGTATTTTTCACTGCTTGAGAGTGGCAGAGCTTGTCAGACATGGCAACAGCAACCAAAGGGGATAGGTCTTTGCAAAGGTCAAACAGTGATTGGCTCTTTTATTTCGAAGGTGAGACTTATTCTTCTCTACTGTGTTGCTATCACTCCAGTTCATAGTAATATGAGTAAACTGTCTTGGTATATACTGTATAAAGTCTTTGTTGAATTGCAGTAACCACTAAATGTTATCGTTAGCTATAAAGATTTGTTCCATGTGGTTGTGCTGCTCCTACAGTAGCTGTTTTTAAAAATTTAAAGCCTACTTCTAAAAGACCTTAAGGTCAGATAAAAACCAAAACCAGTCCACTTAAACAGGACTTTGGTTGATTTAGATCAATTAGTCAATTACCTGTTCAGTCATCTCATTGGCTGTTTGAAGCCTGTAATTTTGCTCAGTTTTAAATGTCAGCACAAGTAAACACTGTTCTGCTCTCTCACACACATCCACTTTCGAGCCCTGTGTCCATGTGAGGACATTTTTCCCTTCTGACCTCATGTTTTGGACCAGGCCAGAAACAACACTAGGCCCACAATGGCACTCTAACTGTGTGTGCGTGTACTGTAGACCACAGTATTGGAGGAAGAGGGTGTGTGTCTGCCCTCTTCTAACTTCATAATAGACTATGAGTTATGCAAGTATTCTGCTGTCTACTTGACCCTTTTGGTTTAAGGACAATCCATCTACAAATAGAAGTGCCTACAGTATGTAATAGAGGAACATTGACTTGTGTGTCTAATTCAGTTTGAAGAATTTGAAGAATTGTTGGCATGAATGAGAGTTTCCTTAAACTGTTTTGTAAAGTGTTTCCTCTTACAAAACTGTGGCAGTCAGATATTATATCAAACCTGGAGCCAGATGTATTAACCTAGCCAGAATTTCTCTTAAGGACTAGCAGTTAGGGCATATATAGATATATATATAGAGAGAGAAAGAGATAGTATCAATATAAATACAATTACACTAAATACAATTAAAACCAATAGAACAATCCCCAGTTTAATTCAGAGTTGTTTTGAATTTGTGAACCAGTTTGCTAGAGTAAGTCAGATTTTCCCAGTGGTGGGTGTTTGATTTTATCATATTTCTCAGCAGTAAAGTTGGATTTGCATCAGTTGGATCAGTATGATATTAAAAACAGCCATGTAGTGTTTAGTTATGTTACAACATTGTTGCTGGAAATACTGTATTGCAAATGCTATTGTACACTGTATTAAAGATAAGAAAGTATTGTTGCTAATATTGATTAGTTACTCCCCAATGCTGATCGTGAAGCCTTTAAGATCATCTCTGTTGTCACCAGTAACTCTTGGCTTTGCTTTGCTTTGCATTGAGCCTTAATAGCTCCTGTGAGAACTCTCCAGCTTGTGAAGAGCCTTTGATGTGTGTCTCATGTGGTTTTATAGTTTTTTTTCTTTTTCTCATTTTGTCCCTGCATTTCTATGTGACGTTCTCATATAGACTTTGTAACGCTTTAATCTCTGGTGAGTTAAAAATATGGCTGGAATGCCGCAGTGCATTGAGACCCTCTGATGCAACATCTTCCAAAGAACGAAAGTGTACTGTCACAAGACGAGAAGTCACTCTGGAAATCATTTCATAATACGGAAGAAGTTGCATGGAACTTTTTTAGTGTCTCACTTTTTAAATGGCATTTCCTCATGTTTTTTGGAGTGAGGTATTGAGTATCGACTAGAGTGAAAGCAGTTTGGAACAGGAATTTTTATTTACCTGATTTGATTTTATCTGGTAGCTCAGCAGTATTGTTTGACTATTTTTATATGTAGTGTAGATGTGCATTAACAAGTAGAAAGTATATGCTATTTTTAACACATTATGTCCGTGATGCAATTAAAAAAAAAATCTCAAACCATGGGTACTAGTGTAGATGGACTATGCTGAAGCTGTTTGATGTTCAGTCATACTGTGATCTGTGAGATTTGCACATATAAGCTCAGTAAAACTATTTCAGTCATGTTTATAATGCATCGCTGCTCTGCATTGTGTAACATTATGTAACAAAAAAACAGCCTCAAAGCAGGTATTTTTTTGCAATCTAGTCTTTTGGTATGCATCCATCAAGCTGCAAGTGAAGAAGAAAATCTAATTATACGAAATTAACTTTAATTTGTAAAATAATCCAATAACTAATAATTAATTCTGTATTTGAATACATCACAATAAAAAAAGACATTACAACCAGTTTGTGTTTAGTTTCAGCAGACTGTTGGTAGTCTCAAACATACAGTAATTAGTCTATTTTTATATGCAATTACCCAACGGTAGAAATTATTCAGCTTTCAGCTTTGAATAGTTTAAAAAAGGAAAAATTGTTAACATACCTAACATTCACTATTTAATTACTTGGTGAGTTGATCTCACCTTCATCCAGTTCATTTGGAATGACAAAAAAAACTTAGACCAAATCGAGAAGAACTCTGGAATGGTTTCCAAGAGGATTGAAGAAACCTAAAAGCTACAGTTCTGTTAAATGTTTAAGGTGCTTGTGTAAACAATTATGTAAAATGAGGATGCTTTCAAAATGAACGTCATAAATAGATTTTACTCATCAATTAACTAAGTCAAGTCAACATTTGATGTGACCATTCTTTGCGTTTAAAGCAGGTTTTACCCTATAGGTGCAGTTTTTTTAGGTAGCTTTGCAGGTGCAATAGGTTTCTTGAAGCAGGTAGATTCTGGAATTAGTCTCAGTTGTGGAGCACTGGCTGTTGTCAGAGTCCTTGTGTGAACGAAAAACTCATTGAATTGTTGCATTTTAAAGCAACAGAGTAGAATGGTTATTTCTACTCGCACACTACAGTAAAAGACAGAAATGGCTTACTAAAAACATTTTCTTGGTGGCGGTGAAAAAGAAAAAACTATTAGCCTAAGACATTTACACAGTACTGTGTGTGGGTGGGTGGGTGGTGACATAGTTGAGCCTAAACAATACTGGGTGGATTCTAGACCCTAAATATTGTCAGAACGTGTGCAAAAGCATAATCTGTTTGAAAGCCATTGGACAACTACTTATTTGCTCATTTATGCTCATTATGCTTCATGTACAGACAACCGTTTCTATCCTTAATTGTCTGTCTGCCCGTTTAACCAATGTCTACTAATTGGAAAAATAAGGAGCCACAAGTCAAAGAACAACATGGATAAGCTTGTTTGTTTTGTGTAATTTGTCTCTCAAGCTTGTGTTTTCCTTTGTGAATATATTATTATGCAATAAAATATTATATAATCACCAATTAATCTGGCTGAGATATTTGGGTTGCACTTTATTTTAAGGCTTCCTTTTTACATTGTAATTTTATATTTAAGTGTAATATTAATTAACTACATGTACCTATGGTTAGGATTAGGGTTTGGCTTAGGGTTATTTGCATGTAATTATGCATAATCAATTGTAATTGTAATGGTAAGTACATGTAACTTTAACAAAGACATCTTAAAATAGTGTTGCTGACATTTGTAACCGCTTTATGCTGACTCTATCCCTCTCCAATAGTAGCATTTCTTAATATGCAATTTCAAATACCATCACTGCAAGCATCAAAATACCAGACCTCCTCAGCTTTGAGCTGGGAGGAAAAAATAAATCAAAAGGAGTATGGCATAAGCATGAAATGAAGTGAAACAAAGTAAGAGAGATAAAATAATTGCAAGCAGAAGCAGCAAAAGGTAGAGGCAGAATAAAATGAATGCGTCCTCCTGGGCTGCTCATGGCTTGTTTTTACTGGCAGTTATGGGAGGATGCTCTGCTTAAGCCTCGCAGTAAAACATCTCATTAATGCCAGTGAAAAAGAGCTTATTTGGAAAGACTCATCAGTTCACTCAGTTCTCAGGCTTACATCTGATTGTTTAAAGCGCTCTTGATGAAGTGTGTGTTTCAAAAATCTACACTAAATTTAGTTTGAAGCGGAAAGCGTTTAACAAATAATCCAAATTACATTTATGGCCAGAGTGAATCTATTTCCTTAATTGATGAACTTCCTCTGTTCCTAACCAAATGAAAGACTAAAAGCACAGCGGGTGTTTTTTTATAAAAGTATATTTAATTAATAAACTAATAACGCTTTCCCGAAGAGATCCTGTTTTCCTGATGGATAAAGGAAAGCCATCCCGAGGTTGACTTGAGCTATCGTGAAGACATAGAGCACCAGCTCTGAATCAGGCCCTTGTGTGGCATTCCTTCCTCATGAAGCTATAAAGAGCTTTCTGTAAGCATATGCCAGGGATTAATTCTAAGATAAATAAACGTTTTCAGACATGTGCAGCTTCCTGGTCAGGGGTTCTGCTAATGTATTTAAACAAAACTGTGTTGTCTTTTTTCTGTCAGATTTCATCAATTTAAATTAATGCTCGGGCGTCCTTCTGCATTTTGTTAAATATATTGCAATCTACAGTTCCAGCAGATGAAATAAATGGCAGCATTGAGGGGATTCCAGTGCTTGTGTCAGTCTGATTTACTTGGTGGTTGAAAAGTTCCAGGATAGTATGAGAAATTATTTTCTTTTGAAGAAAGTTTTAAATTTATCCAGCTACTTTATCAAATCAATGTTACTGACTCCTAAAATATGCTTGCGTTTCCTTGTTTAAGCCAAATTTGAAATGTGCTAATGTTTGACTTCTTTCATATAGACCTGCTCCTCCCACACCTGGTCAGACCAATGGAATCACAGAGCAACTGGTCGGCCGCTTCCAGGTCAGTAAAAAAGCAAATATTAAAGGGAAAGTTTATGCAAAAAAAGACAGTTTTGACATTTACTCCAATCTGTATGAATTTATTTATTTCTTGTTATGTCTTTATTGATTTTTCATTACCCTTCATTTTATCTTTTGGAAGCAAAGACTAACATAATTTGAATAAGTATTGTTTTCTGAAAGTTTTCTGAAAGAAAATACCTATATTTAACATTCATAAAAGTAATGTGCCTTGAGCCGCAAATCAGCATATTAGAATGGTTTCTGATGGATCATGTGACACTGAAGACTGGAGTAATGATGCTGAAAAGTAGCTTTAACATTGCAGGAATAAATAACTTAAAATTTTAAATTGTAATAACATCTCATGATATTTCTGTTTTACTGTGTTTTTGGTCAAATAAATGCAGCAAAGCTGTTTTCAAATGCATTGAAAAGTCTTGCAGATGTTACAGTATTAATGTAGCAGCATATCCTCGTTTACAAAATGTTGCTGAAAGAATCAACAAAACCGCAGACTATCACTGTTGCAAGCCTGTGGTGAGTACATGGCTCTACTGAGCCACCAACCTGAGCCGTAGTGTTCGCTGCTGCTCAGATTTACAGTATAGCACGCCTGGTAACCATTAAGAGGAGATGAACCACTATCTGCTTATCAGTGATTTATAGTTTGTCAGGATAAGCTCGAAAGACACTGGAGTCTACATTTCCCACTTTTTCATTTTCTGTACAACAATAATTCTGCATGTCTGCATCCATGACATGTGAAAGGAACTTGGAAGTGTTATAAATCAGACAGAGTTCCTGCCTTTTAATTGCTGAGGGGACTGCTGACGGGTCTCTGTTGTAACCGATACTATGATCGGACGGATTGTGAGCCCCACAGGTCTCGTAGTCCTTTTATAAAACCATGTGAGAACTTCCGAATAAGGCACAAGTCTTTAAGTTGGAAAAATAAAATTTTTATTTTTATTTTAGCTGGTAATTTTGGCCACCACTATAAATGAAAATAAATAAATAAACTTTTCTTTTTTTGGTGAGGCTAGGGAAGACTTGACTATTTAATTAGAGTTGTGTAAACAGAACTGATCAATTCAAGCAATTCTGATCCCTTTTTTTTTTTTTTTTTTTAGGAGGCTGTACAGGTGAGTCGAGATGAAAACCAGAACTACAGAGAGTACACCATCTCCAGCCCAGCCTCTCTGTCACCTGGCCCGTATTCACCTGAGCCACCATCCAGCCCCGACCGCAAAGGGGGCAGAATCACACCCACCAGTAGGAGGTATGACTTCGCAACTTTACTATTGAGGTTTGCTGCTGTCAAATTGATACAGTAGAGTGGACCTGGCTTGGACCAAACATTAAGCCTATTAGCAGAAAAACTAAAAGAGATATTGAGCAGAATGGTACAAGCTTCTTTTTTTCTATGCAGTGAAAGTGGCTGGTGACCATGGCCAGGGGTGTCGTAGTTGGGTGAAAAGTGGGACTAAATTACCAGGGCCCCAAGTGTGGGGAGGGCCCCTCAGGAGTGACATTTTATTTTTTTCCTTTAAATATAATTTTAAGATCACAATAAATGTTGTTAATTAATGTAAATGCTAATATTTTGGGTAAATGCATCAGTTGATAGATGTATGAAATGGTGTCTTAGGTAGTTGTGAACCTCAAGCTTACAGGGGCCCATGGCCACTCCTTGTGCATGGGGCCCAGAATTTGGTGCTACGCCCCTGACCATGGCATTTAAGTTCCACCTTAAAAAATCTTAGATCTGTTAGTCTATGCAATAAATTCAATGAATTCATTACTGACTAAAGATTCTTAGGAAACTTGACAACATTTATTATCATTAACTTTCATTGTATGGCTAAGAGCAGCTTGGACATTCTGCAGACATACAGGTTGAGAATAATATAGGAACTGACAATTTTGGAAGAAATACATTTGTGACAGCATGGTTTTACATGCAACAGACAAAGATAAACTTTAATTAGAGCTGATGTTATTCTACAGGATTCATGTTAAGATGCCTACGAAGTTCATTCCAGTTGTCTACAGGGTTTCTGTGTGTTCTGAAACCCTCTCGTGTGTTTGGGAACACACTCACGCAATAGGTGTAATGGTTTTTATACATGATTTTATATATGACTTTCAAAAAAAGAAAACTCATTCACTTCAGCCTTTCGAGTCATGTGGACACCATAAATCACATTTACATTGTACTACCCATGTCATACCCATACTATTATACAAATTTGTGTTGCATGAACCACATAAACACACATATCCACAGAAGCAAACCCCTCTTTACTTGTTTTCCTCATATTTAACAGAGTAAACATCTTTAACATCTGACTGACTGCAGCACATTCCACATATCACTGCTGGTGATGCTTATTTGATTGGATTTATTGATGGATTATGACCAGATTCATAAATGATGGATTAATCAGGCAGAACCTGCCAGATGCCTGTATTACAGCACAGCATGGTCCTGAGAAAATGGCTTGTTTCTTTTGATATCGCTTGCCCAATAAGATCTATATTGTACATTTGTATTAACACTCTGATTTATTTTTGAAGAGATGGTGTATGATTATATAATTAAATTGCCACAGTTAAACGGAAAGTGACTCAAATCACCCTCACCCTGATTTTGTTTAAAAAAATGACAAGGAGTGATTAATGTGACCAGTGAGCTATATCCTGTAAGACGATCTCAAACATTACTGGTAAAATCTGATATTATAAGCTACTGTTCAAACGAATTGGGCTTTTTAAGAGAAGTCTCTTTTGCTAACAGAGCCTTCATTTATTGGGTCAAAATACACTAAAAATAGTAATATTATGAAGTATTGTGCTTTCTTATTTGAGGAAACTGTAATACATTTTTCAGATTTTTTTGCTTAATATAAAGTTCAAGCAAAATGTATTTGAAAAAAAAAATCTCTGTAACATTATTCATTATTAACATCTGTTAATTTTGATGATAATGAAAGTGTTGTTATATACATTTCTTCTTACTATCTGAATAGATAAAATAAAAATAAAATTGAACTGAAGCCCATGTAACTGCAACCTATTTTATGTCAACTGTAATTTACAGAATTCCACACCAGTTCAGAAATGTTCCATGATTGTGCACTTATTACAGCTCAATATTTCTTTATTTTTCAGCCTCCAGCTCCATTCCTGGTCTTCAGAGGAGAAGGGTGTACAGAGTCACAGACTGTCCCGACCCCTCTCACAGGTAGAGTCGATCTCACAACTCTTTTAATTTAATCCTGAACAAATAACAGATCCAAACTAATAAAGCCCCCATGAAGTTATTTGACAGGGGTTCTTTTGTGTTGATGTATGTCCTATTGAAACAGAAGTCAGGGCGGCACATTCTGAAGAGCTTGTTCTTGTTTTAAATAGCAAGTAGCCTTCACACAAATGAGATCTGGAGTGCTGATTGCAGGATGTCTTTTGTTGTAAAAAAAACAGAGGGTATACTTGTCCCGGTTTCACTCAGTCATGAAGACAATAAGACAATGTCTTAACGGTACACGATGTGACAAAATTATTATTTTTTTCCTGAACCAGCCATGACATAACAAGCAACATCCTCAAGTTTTGTTTCAAACATTTTGACCCAGATAGGATTTTGTTTCCAAAAAATGGTAGTCAATATTATCAAAGTCTTCAAGTGAATGGCATAGGCTATTTATACTAACTCCAACCACCAAATTGTGATTGGGGTGGTCAACACTACAAAAGACTGCCATGAATCAGCTCCAGTATCGTAGATGGTAAAATGTATGCCATAGTCATTTTTGACGACCTGGGTATTCTGCATTGTGCCACACCTTTTTTTTTTTTTAAATCTCATATCACATTGGTAAGGCCTTGATTTTTAATAAAAATGAAGGAAAATATTGAAAAGATAAAAGTGAAGGTTAGGGTAGGGTTTTACTGTCCTAATAAGGTGTAATCCATTTAATAATTTGAATTAAATTATCATTTGCACTCAATATGTTATTGTTAAAAGTTTTGTAATGTACTAATGTACAGATAATTGCCACTGTTTACAATAAGTAGTATAAATATCAGAAGATCATAGTGTAAATAGAATCTATAACTATTTGCAAATAATGTAAGTAGGATCTATTATTAATAAAATGTACTATTTTCACTTAGTGTAATTTTCTCTATCGATACTTACACTTAGTGCACATTGCTATGGCCTAGTGTTGCATTGGAATTAAGCCTAAAAAGTACTTTGTTGCACGTGTTAAAAAATGACCTTCAAATAACCTGTATTTTATTTCAATTAGCACAAGCTTGTAATTCTTTTTGGAACTGATGGATCGTAAGATCCAATGATCAAAACAAATGTGCCTCAGTTTTTTGAGTGAACTTTGCTAAAATCTATACACAAATAATGCTTTTATCAGTCAAAAAAAGCAGCACTGCTGTTAATCGGTTCAAAAACAAAAAATTCTGTGCTAACTAAAAAGGAAACAAGTTGACAAAAGGATTGAATTCAAGATTTGTTGATGATATTGGATGCAGGGCATCTTCTAAGCCTTCATTTTTTTAATTCTTAATTTCTCATTTTGAAATCCATTTTTTGTGCTCCTATAAATAAACCCCACATATCACAAGACTGCTTAGTTTATTTTTCAGTGTGTGATCAGGTTTTATACTCTGTGTGAAACAGTGCTGAACATATGCAATAACAGGTTGAGTGTAGTTGGAGAGAAGAGGTCTGGTAAGTCTCAGTGCTGATGGGATCTGCAGCGGAACATTGATGTTAGTTCTGCCTCATGCATCTGAGGGAGCTTCCATATGTGCTCATGCTCCCAGTAAATGCTACATCCAATCTTCTCACGGAAGAGGATTGCTTTGCTCTGCTCCTGAGATAAATCCCTTTAGTCTCTGCCTATATATGACTTCATGGGAAGAGCAGGTTTTCAGTGGCACAAATGAACTGTGATGCCTCTTCGCAACGAGCTCCAGGATTGCACTCTCAGGAAATGAGATTATGGTTTCCATCCGTTAATATCGTCTCCAATAAAAGGGTTAGCATTTACAATATTTTCATAGCAGGCGGTGAGTACATAAACTTTGTAAAGGTCACTTCACTGTGCTTACATTCATGAGAGTGCTACCTGTAAGTGGTTAATTTAGAACATCATTGAAACAGGGAGGTTGACCTTTCTTGTAGCTTCTTTTAACCTCTGGTTTATTAGCGTCATTAAGAGATCTTCATTATTATGAGTTAGGTACTTATTAGTGCTGTTCTCCACTGACACTGTAACATCTTGGGGCATAGAAAAAAAATGTAAGAACAGGCAATAATCTGAAGGGAAAGTGCTTTAGATTCCGTCCCAAACGTTAAAATTGAGCAGATGAAGTTGTGGGAAAGTTATTGCGAGATATCTCTGCTATTCAGTAATGGTCTCAGTCCCACAGAAGTTTCTACAAGGCAGATGTCAGAGCAGGAAAAAACAGACGGGACCTTTGATGGCTGAAGACATTCCAGTCATTTTATCAGTGCTATGGATGTTAAATAAACACACATTCGTGACACCGCTTATTAAACTCAATAACATCCCAATTCCCTTGTCAGAAATGCTCGGTCCTTTTAAAGACCAATGTTTGAATGCTTCTGAACAAAGCTCATGGGAGGTCTGGGAGAATCAGCAAGATGATAGTGGCACTGAGCACTTTATCAACAAAAAATCTCAATATAGATGTAATATGCTGTGAAAATGTCCATGCAAAACTAGACTGGGAGAAAGAATGAGATAAATAGTTCATCCAAAAATGATAAAAAGTTTAGAAGGGAAGATTATCTTTTATAAGACTACAGTATCTGGACTTCTATAGCCCTGATAGCATGAAAGTTTCCAAGACATCTAATTAATGCAAGTTTTCATCTGGATGCTAGTCACTCTAAAATATCTCAGATATTAGGACAATCAGCAGATGTTTCTGCTTTAGAATGTAGAGTGTGGATCTGCTTTTTTTGGTCACAATTTATTTTAAGGTCCAATTCTTGCAATTAAAAAAAGAAAATCTGACTTTTACTCATCTAACATCTAATTCGCTGCTTATTAATAATAGTTGAGGTAGTTGTTAAATTTAGGTATTAGTAGGATTAGGGATGTAGAATATAGCCATGCAGAATAGGCACTTTATAATTACTAAAAACGGCCAGACACGTTTGTTATCTTGTTTTTGTGTTTTGTTTGCTTTTTGGAATAACGTTTATTTTTAGGCTTTTGATGTTTTTGTTTTCTTCTTTTGACTCACTTGTTTTATTGTCTTGTAATGTTTTTGATTTCTCTTGTATTTTTTGGTCTCTTTTTAAATTTATTTTTTCTTGTCGTGTTGCGTTGTTTGTTGTTGTTTTTTTATTGATATTTGTTATAAACAGCTGTTATTGTCTATTCTAAAAAACACGTTTAATGGCAGTTTGGGCAAAGCATTTCTTTGGAAACAAAAAGCATTTTTAGTTTAGACTCTTTAGTTTGTAGTTTTTGCTTTTTTTATTTTTTTTTGTACTATTTTTCAAAAAAATGGAATGTTTGTCTCAGAGTCTCACATTATATGACAAAATAATTGCAATAGAATTTTTGTTGGCCCTGTTGTACAGCCCTAATCATACATTCCCTCACAGACATCCCACCAGTGTACAAGGAGAGTGTGGTGTAGACGGAGCCATAGCCATCATGTTCAAGACACCCTACTTGCGTGTCACTTTTAAAGTATGAAATATCTCAGCCATTATTTTGCCCTGCAGACATCCAGCTTTGGGCCTCCCAATAAATCTGAGCCAACCACCCAGTTAACCCTGTTAATTTACTGCCGACACCAATCCAGTCCAAATTAGGGTCGTCACCTTCTGTTCTCAATCTCTCTCTGCACAATCAAAACATTTTTTCTCATGCTTTCTTCTTTCTGAGGCTCTTTCTACTAACATGTATGTTACGGGGTTCAGCAGCATCTGTTTTTTAGATTGTTTCACTACAGGGTACATTTTTAGTGCAATGATGAAAGGCTGAAGTTAGCCATGCCAAACAATGGATCAGATATATAAGGGAAAGTTTTGGATTAAATGATGCTGAAAGGCAGGAACAAGGAAGTAGCCAATGAGGTGCAGCAGTAGGGTTGATTTGCTGCCATGTCTGTGGTCAGAAACACTGGACACACAAACATACACATAAACAGTCGGCTTGCTCTTTACTGTCAGTGGCCTCAGAGCCTTTTATGCTCATCTGTCATGAGGGTCTGTTATGGGGGACTCTGGTATAATTGTGGTATTTTTTTTTTTAGATCCCAGAAGGCACTTTGGTGCCAGAGAGGGTTAGGATCGTTCCCTCGCATATTTGTGCTGGAATTTTAAGATCCGTTCGAGCTCTCTCCTCGTTTTTCATCCTCAAGCTGGAATCCCTTCAGTCCTGCTCCTTCCTCTCTTCTTCTTTAGGGAACGCTTGCATTCTTTTACTCTTAGTTGTCTCCAGCACTTAACATAGAGTCTTGGCATGATGTCTTCTTAAGGATGTGTGTGTGTATTTGTGGTGCCCTTTTCCGACAGCTTCCACACATTATTTTGGAATTGTGTGGCATGATTGCTCCTTTTAGTGTGGTTTGGCTGTAGAGATGAATGGAAAGCACAATGTGTTCTCAAAAATTACTTCTCTTTCTCTGTACAAGAACATGCATGTTCCCAGAACTCATCAGGTGGTGTTTGGATGGACGTAGACCTCCGATAATAGGATTTTGAAACCATAGCTTGACAAGCTACAAGCTAAATTCTACAGTCCTACTATAGTACCTTGTATATATCGGTATTAATATGGGTAACCAAAGAGGGAAAAAAAATTCAGTTGTTGAATTTAAATATATGATTGCAGCAAAGTAAAGTACAAGTGTTACAATGTGTATCGTCAAATTTTGTTATAAAAATGTGTTTTAAGCACACAATTATGCACTATTGTTGTATTTCAATCATATAGTCACTAATAAACATTTCTAAAATAATGGTAACTGAGTTATAAAGGAATTCATAATATTTTATGCAATTTAACTTATTAACTTAATTTAACAATTTTGCCCCATTTTTACATTTCATCATAGTTGTGCACACTTCTATCACAGTGAACAAAAACTACAGTGAAAAATGAAAAAAAGAAATATTTAAATATTATCAAGAGATTGTGTTGGTCAGAGGTTTATAATTTAATGCCATGGTAAGAAAAAAAAAGGTAACACCTTACCTTTAGGGTCATTAGTTAACAACATTTGTAAACATGAACTAGAATGAACAATACTTCTACAGTATTTATTAATGTTAATTTCAGCATATACTAATGCATTATTAATAACGTAGTGTTTGTTAACATTAGTTAATGCTCTCTGAACTAACATAAATAAACAATGAACAACTGTATTTCATTAGCTAACATAAACAATGAACAATACATTTTTTACAATATCTATTAATCTTCGTTAATGTTAGTTAATGAATTAATTAATGTTAACAAATGGCATCTTATTGTATTAGCTTTTTACAGAAACAAATATGGTGTTATAAATTAACTTAACATGTTAAAAAAAAACATCCCAATCTGTAAAAATGGCACATTAGAGATTTGAAATTTTTCTGCATCAGCTAATATTAAGAATATTTATTTTTTCCAGTTATTTATAGATATACAGTTAGGTCAATACATATTTGATCACCCTGTGATTTTCAGGTTCTCTTACTTAGAAATCATGGAGGGGTCTACAATTTTCAGCATAGGTGCATTTCCACTGTGAGAGACAGAATCTAAAAAGAGGTCGTTAGCTGCCATAAAGACACCTGTGCACCCCACAATCAGCCAAAGTCTAAGTAGCAACATGAGCAAAACCAAGGAGCTGTCAAAAGACACAAGAGAAAAAATTGTAGACATTTCAAAAAGCTGGAAAGGGCTACGCGGCAATTGCCAGGCATCTTGGTGAAAAACGAACAACTGTTGGAGCAATTATCAGAAAATAGAAGAGGCTAATTATGACTGTCAGTGTCCCTCAGACAAGATCTCTCCTCTTGGAGTATCAATGATGCTAAGAATGGAGATCATGGAATCAAGAATGGAATCAGCCCAGAACTACACGAGAGGAGCTGGTCAATGCCGTGAAAAGAGATGGGACCATGGTTTCCAAGGCTACTATCAGTAATACACTAAGATGTCATGGTTTAAAATGCCTGGGACCATCTGGATGATCCAGAGGAGTTATGGGAGAAAGTCCTGTGGTCAGATGAGACAAAAATGGCGTTTTTGTGCACAGGGGACAGGACAACTGCACTGTATTAAGGAGAGGATGAACGGGGCCTTGTGTTGTGACGTATTGGGCAAAAACCTCCTTCCCTTAGTCAGAGCATTAAAGATGGGTCGTGGCTGGGTCTTCCAACATGACAAGGACCCAAACCACACAGCCAGGAAAACCAAGGAGTGGCTCCGTAAGAACCATATCAAGGTTCTAGAGTCGCCTAGCCAGTCTCCAGACCTAAATTCAATTAAAAATCTTTGGAGGGAGCTGAAACTCTGTGTTCAGCGACAGACCTAGAAAAGATCTGTATGGAGGAGTGGGCCAAAATCCCTCCTGCAGTGTGTGTAAACATGAAGAACTACAGGAACTGTTTGACCTCTGTACTGGTTAACAAAGGCTTCTGTACCAAATATTAATTTTTTTCTTGACCCATGTGAATAAAATACTTATTTGACAAAGCAATTCCCAAATAAATTGTTTAAAAATCATGCAATGTGATTTCCGGATTTTTTCTTTTTAGATTCTGTCTTTCACATTGGAAATGCACCTATGCTGAAAATTGTAGACCCCTCCATGATTTCTAAGTAACAGAACTTGCAAAATCACAGGGTGATCAAATACTTATTGACCTCACTGTATATGGCCTTTGAATATGTGGCGCTGTGCAGTGCCCATCAAATGCACACTTTAGTTAATTTTTTTTTATTTTTAAGCAGATCTCCTATTATCATATTTTGCATTTATGATTTTGTGATGGCTTAATTCACTAAACAGCTGAGCTAACTGTCACACATTACTGAAAAATGTAGGTTGGTACCGTCTCTACTATTAGTTAGTTGCTCCACAATACGGTCTGTCACATTCATGCTTATGTATACACACATCTATACACTCGTTGTGGCTGGTGCAGTGGGGCTTTTTCCTCTAATGGTCCCCTGTGATATTTGTAAAACGTGGTTCAGGTAGAGGTATAGTCTCCAGAGAGTGAGCTAAAAGAGGAAAAGATAGCAGGAATATCCATTAGTCCTGCTTCAGGGGGTGTAGGGTATCCTGGGAAAAGTGGTGTGTACAATAAGGGCTCTGATGCGGAGCGTTCGAGGTGTGTGGTGTTGGTTTTCTCGCCCTTCTGAGGCACAGGCCCGTCCTTGTGTGGCTGAGCCTGGTGGAGATGGGCTAAGGAGGGCTTATTCATTCCACCCACTGTCTCTGATTTTCACTCTCTCTCTCTTGCCTTTCCACATTGCTCGGTTTGGTCAGACCCTCCACTCTTCACGTCCTGGCAGCCATACAAGCACAGAGACGGCCATTGTACCAGTCGCCTCTCCTCTTCTCTCTCTCTGTTGCGCTATTTTCCTCTTCTCCATCATTCTGTGAGAGGGTGAGAAATTATGTGAAAGTGACATGAGTGAGACGCATAGAAGAAGGATGGAGGAAGTCTGGTCATGTTTCTGTTGAAAGACTGCACAAAGTGCTTTTGAATCCACTTCCTATGCTAGCCGATTTTTTTTCTTCTTCCAGGAGCTTGAATATAATAGCTACAGCACTCTTAGGCCCATTTAGTGTATTTATTTTGGCATCTATATTGCCAGGTTACAGTGTTCAGCACTGCTCACAAGAGCAGAGTAGTGTAGGCCTGTGTTTTAGACTGAATGTTGAAAGTACTCCAGAAATCTCTACACATATACATACACACATATA
>JAUCMT010000154.1:17339901-17354304 GCA_032357475.1 Enteromius thamalakanensis | reverse complement strand
ACGGGTCTGGACATGGGCTGACTTAAGCAGGGGAACCTTTCGTGTGATGAAAGATTTTAAACCATGATGTCTTAGTGTATTACTGATGGTAGCCTTGGAAATGATCTCTCTTCAAGGCATTGACCAGCTCCTCCCGTGTAGTTCTGGGCTGATTCTTCACTATTCTTAGCATCATTGATACCCCACGAGGAGAGATCCTCCATGGGGCCCCAGTCTGAGGGACATTGTAAGTCATCATTAGCCTCTTCGTTTTTCTGACAATTGCTCCAACAGTTTTTTTTACACCAAGCTGCTTGGCAATTGCCCTGTAGCCCTTTCCAGCTACTGTATGTGAAGGTCTACATTTTTGACAGCTCTTTGGTTTTGTCCATATTGCTACTTAGACTTTGGCTGATTGTGGGGTACACAGGTGTCTTTATGGTGACTAACAACCTCAAACAGGTGCTACTAAGTTAGAATCATGAGCAGAGTGTATCTGGACTATTTAAAAGCAAAATAACAAGTCTTTGAGGGTCAGAAATCTGGCTGATAAGGAAGTAATCAAATGTGATTTCCGTTTTTTTCTTTCACAGTGCAAATGCACCTATGCTGAAAAATTTTGACCCCGCCATGATTTCTAAGTAAGAGAACTTGCAAAATTACAGGGTGATCAAATACTTATTGCCACATGTAATTGCTGGTGAATACATAATTTTTTTTAATTTTTACTATATTTAGAATTTATTTTTAGACAGGTTTACAACATTCTTTGCACCTTTAAAACAGACAGAGTCTGATATTCTTAAGAGTAAATGGGAAGCTGATTTGTGTTGTGTATTTGAAACAAACTTGATTTATGTAACAAGCCCTTATGTGTTCTAGCCTCTATTTCTGCATGCGAGAGACAATTAAAAATTCTATGCAGACTGTTTATTACACCTGAGGTTAGACACTAAATTAATTCAAGTCTGTCTGATCTGTGTCTCAAACGTAAATCTGACACCAGGACATTCTACCATGATATGTTCTCAACAGTTCTGGGAATTGATCTGCCTACAGCTCAACTCTGTCTTTGAATGTCAACTTTGGCTTGAAGCAAAGACCTGCTAATTAGGTTTAAATGAACAGATTCTCAAAACAAGAGACCTTCTCCATATTTAGCTTTATTCAAACTCGAAAATCCTATTGACTGTTGGGCTCTCTAATACTGTTAGACTTAGCTTGGAAAAAAAGAAGTGTAATCTATAATCTGTCCTAACACAACACTCTGGACTATATTTGTTTATGTGAATCTTCTGATTATATTATATGTATTTTCTATTTCTCTTAAATTGCATTTTTGGTTGGTTTGGTGCGGGAACGCACGTCCTGACTTTGCTGAGTTTGTCATTTTACAAACATTTTATTCCAAAAGTTTAGTTTTGACCATATCTCTACACGTAAACCTACCCTTACCCAAGAGTAATGCCTAAAATCATAGGAAATAATAGGTGACTGACACTGATGTACAAACACCAAACACCAATTGTAAGCCTTAACTTCACAAAAACTATAAACTGGTTCTTCAAATCTGATTGGCTAATCACAATGTTGTTCCAGGGTCAACAAAGATGTTAACCCAGGGACATCCCTAACTCAGCAAAATCAGGTTCTACGCTAATGCTGCATGTCCATTTGTGTGTAAAGGTGTGTGTGTGTGTGTGTGTGTGTGTGTGTGAGATACACATTTACAGGTTACTCCTATCATATGTAATTGCAGACAAAAGGCATTAAACAGACAGCACACATGATTCACCGATTATTTTTTATTTAGTTTTTACTGTATGTATAAATTTGTTATAAACAGGTTGTTTTTGTTCCAGTCACATTAAATGTTTAAATATCTATTACATTTGGTACTGCCTATATTATTCAATATATCTGTACACCAATATAAGTATTGAATGTGCGTGTCCGTGGGTGGGGCTGTGTCGGTGTGGTAATGTGGGCTGGTGTGGCTACAGTGCCAGGGCTGAATTTTTGTCCCAGTCCGCCCCTGAGTTTTATTAATATTTTACTAAAATGAACGAGATGACTCGAAAAAAGATCCGTTCATATTGACAAACGAGACTCAAAGGTCCGAGTCAGTAAAATGATCCGAACTTTCCATCACTGCAAGAATGACTGCTTTTTGAGTTTTTCTTTTTGACCGCTAGAGGGCAGTAGAGATGTTATCTTTCAATTACCATGGGTGACTGGATCTCTCTGTCGATCAGTACCAGCTATCTACAAACACCGCAACAAGCCATTAGCAGGTCATTAGGAAAGAAAACTAAATTTGTCTTGCAGTGACATGTTTAGTATTAGCTTAGAAGTGCTGATGTCAGTTTAGTCTGCTTTATTTCACTGGTAAAGAAACGTATGACATCCAAGTAAGCAAGTCAAACACAAGGGCAATCTTTCAGCCTTATGAATCATTTTAGTTACAGTAATGTAGATTTTAAATCAGTCTATTCAGTTCATTTAAGACTTACTCTCTCATAAAACTACCCAGCATAAATAACTGGGCGCAAGAGCAATTTACATTGTTTGTTGGAGATGAATGACCTGCCTGTGCTGTTTGATGTTTTTGGACATAGGTTTCTCCCAGCAATCAGCTGAGGTCACGGGTTGTTATCTCTGGTGTTTTGTTCAAGTGTGTGAGGTCATGCTTGTTTCCAGACATCGCTGTAATCAATCTTTCCCCAAAAGCCCATTAAACAGAATCAGCGGTTAACACTAAAGACTGGAACTGTGCTCCGGTGAATGGGGAAATGGGAGCAATCAGACATTTGTTAGACTGATTTCCTAATGGGACACGCTGATGTACATTCAAGTGGTGCGCACTTAACTCCTGCTCTCTAACCTCAATGTTGAGAGGCCCAACGTTTTATTGGGTGTGTCAAATCTTGGCCCACTGGAACATACTGAGACTATGCAGCCTTTTTGGTTGCTGTAGAAATACACAAGACACAAAAAACACAAAAAATCAGATAAAAGTCATTTGATTATCTTAAAATCTGTGCCTTGTAATTCAGGCTTCTTATCCAGGAAAAAGGAAAAATTGTAATTAGGAGAAGAACATAAAGAAATTAGCCTAACTTTGGTGGGGATTTTTGTGAATTTTCTTTTTATTATTTTTAGAAAAGAAACAAACAAAAACTGTTATTTTGAATACTTTGATAATGCTCACAGTTAAGAAGCAAATTGATTGAAAGGCTTGCATAAAGACACCACAAGGTGGCGCTACACATAAACACAGGCCTGCTGTAAGTCCACTGAACTTCCATATCTGAGTCACTTGACTTCAGATCAAGTAGATATCCTTTAATCACATGCCAACACTGCTTTGAAATGAACTCACAAAGTGTTCTTTATATATTTGTTGGCTGCGTTTTTGTTTTTGTGCCTTTCATACATTTGGTTGTGTTTTTCAACCAGTATTAAATCTCCCTGTGGATCGGAGGCAGATAGTGACCTCATCAGAGTGATAGTGCTCCGGGAAATAACATCAGTCAGCAGGGGTCATTACCTTCAGCCTTGAGAGGACTGTCTCATACACGTCTGTAAGTTAAGTCACTACCATTATAATAACCATAGTATTATATATTTGATATTACATTATTACGTGTATGTGTGTGTGTGCATTTTTGATATTACCTTTTATATTTAAATGACTACTTTCTTATTTCTTTATTACATTATTATGCTTTTATTTAAAAAAAAACATTTGTGTCTGTCTGCTAAATGACTACATAAACACACACACTTACTTAAAGAAGTGTATAAATGAATGAAAAGTGAATCCAATGTATATTAACATCAACTTAGCTTTATTATCTAACATATCTCAATTGTAAATTAATAAATAAATCACATTTATGCCATACAAATGGCAAATTATGAAAGAATAAATGTAAAGTTGAAATTGAAGTTTTAAAATGATATAAAATGAATTTAAGTTTTGGTAATATTTTACAATATATGTGGGAATGTTTGGAGTGATTTTGAAAGGTGTTATGTGTGTACGCAAATAATGCATATTATGCATATATCATCAACTCATAGATAAAAACTCATTATTTATTGTTTTCTTAAAATCCTGTACAAGAAACAAGCTTGCATAATTAAAAAACAAACAAAAAGTCAACATAAATAAATTATCACACTGATATAAAATTTAAGTTTAGTCAATGAAAAATAAGCTTAGTCAACTTAAAATATAAAATTATATTAAGCTACAACTTAGATATATTAGTTGACTAAACTAAACAAAACATTTTAAGGCAGTGAGGTAGCACATTATACTTTTACAGTAGAAAATTCATATAAATTATAGTATTATTTTCACAATATTTCTGGAAAGTCTTGGCTCCAATTTGTTGTTATAGTGTGCGTGTGCAGTAAAATCATCATCTTTACAATAAATGCTGAATAGATAATACATTTTAAAATAATTTATCAAAAATATTTGTCTTTTGGGGCTGCATGTGCAGCTTTCTAAAGCCTAATAACTATCTGTGTCATTTCCTCCTTGAATTTGTCCATTGTATTACTTTCACTCTAGCTGCAGACTGAGGCCCACTTCTCCATTTATATTCCCTCTTCTTTATTCCACCTGGAATGGAGTCCAGATGTTGTTCGGGGAGAGGGAGATACTGCTTGCTCGGCGATATGAGCTAGAAAAGAAAAGCAATGGGGGAACAGGAGGGAGTTCGCCAAAGTGAACGCGAGAATGTTGGAAGGACATAAAAGTTTGTCTGGATGCCATTAAGTACAATTTGATGTAATGTGCAGTTTGGGACGTGACATTTTAAATGGAAACTGCGTACCAGATGAGTAGGGTTTGGGGGTCTTGTTGGTGGGGAGGGAACGTGCTCATAACCTTATTTAAAGTGCAGGATAAACAGACCTGGGCTGGAGGCGCCGTGGAGCACGTTTGCCCGTTTCCGGAAGCAATCGGATTCGCCCTCATTCCGCAGCGCCGTATCCAGTAAAGCAATAACAAACGTGGGTTTGCACCATTTTAGGCAGAACACAGTCCCCTTTTGTGCGAGCAGGCAGAGCTCACACGTCTGAACCTGTGGCACGGGACATGGACGTCAACCTCAATTCAAAACCTCTATCCGTTTGCTGCACAGTATTTTCAAAACGTGGCCTCGGCCTGTTTTTTTAAGCCAGCTCTACGGTTTCCTATTTCTACGCTTCTTGTATATCAAAAGGGGTCGGTTTTAAAATTAAAAGTTGCCATTTTAAAATCAAACAACACTCTGCTGGAAGCACAAGTTGACTCGCAGTACAGTATGAGTATCAAAGACCTAAGGAAATTAAGTCTCGTGTGTGTTGGGAATTTTACAGCGTGGCCCATAAACATCTCAGCGGTCCATATCTGGTTCCCTTTCCTCCTCTTTTTGAAACGTTTAAGCGTTTATGCTGACGGGAGTATTTTTTTTCCTTCATAGCAAATGCCTGATAAGAAGATTTGAGTATAGCAACTGAACAAGACACACATTGTTTTTATAATAAAGACAAACAGAATTCGCAAGAACTTTGGGGCCTTCAAAATAAGCCTTAATCCTTCAGATTCCTTCTCTGTGGTTTTCTTTTGGTTCGTCTGAAGGTTAACCTCAGCCAGTCTGTGTATACTGCATGACACATGGCCATCATCCACACATTTTGTCTTAAGTGGGATCCAAGCGTTGAAATGTAATTGCCTGCCGCTCATTTTTTGGCTCAGTTTGTTAAAGAACTGGAGCATTTAAACCTATTTTTATCAATTCGTAGTCCAGCAGTAGAGTAAACAGTAATTAGTAAGTGAGGATTTAGTTTAGAAAAAAAGCAGATAACTTTATCAATGATTCCAAATAGGTTTGTGCGGTTCAGTATGCTATCACATGTTTACAATACTGTAATAACACAGTAATAGGCAATCTGTAAGGCTCTGACATAGTGTGGTTTTCATTTCCTCGGCTGTGCATTTATGAAGTGTTGACACAGCTGTAAGTGTAAGTCAAATACTGATTTCGCTGGAGAAATGCATAGATTGTGAAAGCGTCCTACAAGTCAGCAGTTCTGTTGTATTTGTTTTGTCAGAACCATGAGAAACAAAGTAAGAGGCAACTGTATATCTATCATTCTTGATGATCTGTTTCCTGGACGTATTAAATTTCTCCTCTTTGGTTCTCAGACCCCATGCGCTCTGTACACATCGCAGCCAAAGCCTCGTTCAGGCTCCTATGGTCCAGTCGCACGCAAAGATCCATGGAGGCACCGACAGCCGCAAGGACTGACCAGCTGGGTCATAGTGCCTGATATTTAGACTGCATTAATGACATGACTAATGCCAAGTCCAAACAGATATCTATTAGTAATAGAAAGGAAGAAAGAGAGAGATTTTGTAGCTGTTAAAGAACCAAATGCTGCTTTTTCCAGAGGGATTCTTACACTAGACATTCCTCTCATGTTGGTCATGTAATTAAAACCTTTTCAGAGTAGCTCTGGTTGTACATTAGTTATCCATTGTCATCTGATATACTACAGTGCTATTAAAAGAACATAAAAATTCGCATTTAAAACGGATTTATTTATTTTTTGACATAATGAAAATTTCAATAATTATTTTCCTTTGTTTTTTTCGAGTGTATTTGTCTAATACACCTGGCATTATATATTAAAAATAGTTTCGTCAATTTGGTAAATGAAGAAATGTATATGTTTCTGAAACTATTGAGAAAAAATAAAAGTTTGTAATGTTTTAAAGAAGTTTCTTATGATTGCATTATATGATGAAAAATACAGGGAAAAATAACATTATGAAATATTATTGCAATTTAAAATGATTTTTTTTAATATACTTGAAATGATTATTTATTCAAAGTTGTAAAGTTGAATTTTCTTCAGCTATTAGGTCTTTATGATCCTTATATGTTTCAGTGCTATTACTTTTGCTAATGCAAATTACCTTGAGTGAATAAATAGCAAAAACATCAACATAAAATATATGCTTTATTAATGTGATTGCAAACACATTGTTCAATATTAGCTCAATATGGATACTTAATTGTAAAATGTTAGTGTTCCCATATATAGACTGATATTGGTGGCGTTAAATCGGCTGCGCTAGGACCGCGCGGCTCCGGGAGAGGAATGTGCGCACTGAGGCTGGAGCTGAATGTGAGTGTGACAGGATGGCAGAGGAAAAGCGCCAGAGTCTTGGAATTAAGATCGGGACCGTTATTCAAAGTCATATTGCGACTGACACCACACGGACCCCGGAGCGCACCGGAGCCGCAGCGCGACTTGAACTTTTTGAAAAATCAAATTGCATTCTTCTGTGAAATACTCCTGGAAAAAGTATGGAAAACATCTGCTTTGAAGAATCGTAATTGCGGTGCGCTCAAAAGCAAACGGGTAACTTCACTTTCTTTTAGAAAGGCGACAAAGTGACATTTCTGCGCGTCGCTCGTTTGCGCTCGTCACATGCGTAAAGTTTTTTTTTTTAAGTGCTCCTTCGATTTTATCTGGGACGTGGAGGAAAGAAAATGCATGATGGAAATATGACATGATGGATATATTTTACCGCATCAGTGACAGGAGTCCTGTCATGTTTTAACAGAAGAGAGAGTGTTGCAGTCTAACGTGGTGATTTATCAATTCATACTTGGAAAGGAACAACTGTGTTTCTCAGCACTGATACTGAAAGTTATTATCAGCCAGAAAAGCTTGTGCCCTGATGTCATGGGCTGACCTGGGACCACGCAATTAATAGTGTGGGGGACAATGTCGGGACCCTGCGTCCGCATCCCGTTTTGGGTTCGTGTGTTTCTCCTGCTTCTGCTTCACAGAGTCTCTGCAGGCTGTCCGGAGCTCCTTTCCATTGGCTGCAGCTGCCCAGAGGAACGCGGTAAAGCTCACACTGCGCCCGGGTCGCGGAGGAAAGTGAGCTGCGTCGCGAAGGAGCTGACTGAAACGCCCGAAGTCAGTCTGCTTCCCAACAGGACCGTCTCTCTGTGAGTATTTCATTCATTTGCTCTCTTCAGCTTAACTTTGTCAATGATACAGCATACGTATTTCATGAGAACAACAAGTTGGCAACTTTTACCAAGTCAATATAATTATATTAAGCTCGTGTTTGTATAACATTTGTGACCCAAATCTACACGGCTTGGTTTGTGCAATATATTTGTAAGGGATGTGGGATGTGTGTTGTTGTTTGAGAATATAGCTAAAATTCTCCAAAACACAAGTTACAATTCATTTCAAACTAATCTTTGAAGATGCAGGACTTAAGCAAATGAGATTGTGTGAATGATTTATAGCTCAATGATTTACAGTGATATGGCATTGAGTAAGCAGTGTATGTCTTGCATCTGCCATAAAATCAAATTGTGACAGCAGTGGTCGGCATGAAGATGCAAACTGGCATTACAAGACTGATAAAGACTAGGTTCTGACCCTTTATAGTGTCTACAAGATCTTAATATACAGCAGCTTTGAGCAGCTGTCAAAATGTAACTCTATATAAGGAGTCCATTTCTCTTAGCAACTCATTAATGCAAATATGTCATTTTTTTATATAATCAACATTTACAGTAAAATTAACATTCTTAAAATAAAAACGACTTTTATTCAGACATTTAGGGTAGTATTTGCTGGTTGGGGACAGTTGTAGCCCTAATTAAAACTGAACAGAATCTAAAAACACTGTACTGTCAGGTATAAGAACATAATAGGTTGCTGTAATGCATTCATATTGCAGTGATTCTATTATTTGATTGAATAATTGCATTCATATGATGTGCATTTCAAGCCTAGTTTTACAGTTGGCCAAACTCACAGCCATAATGCAATATTTTATGGTAACTACCGTACCAAGAACAGAGTGTCTGCCATTAGGCGCTGGTACATCCTTTTTTTTTTAAATAAGTAAATTCTGATTGAATTCAAAGGCATTGGAACCTTAGACACAAAAAAATATCTTTGAATATCTCAGAAAGAGGAACGATCACACACTAATACTAGACAAATTGTTTACACACCAGCTCATTGCTCCTTTACATGCATTTTCCTTAAGGAAAAGATGAGCGATAAGGTGAGAATAATAAGCAAACTGAAGCATTGAAGGGAAACTCAGTGCTGATGTATTGTCAAAGCCCTGTCATTTTACACATGCCTTTCATCCAAAATGTGCTTCTAGTATGCATCCCTCCCGCCCCATCCACACACAAGCACACACACACATCCTCAAGCTTTCAGCTGGCTTGGCCACGCTAAAGAAGAATAAAAAGAAGCACCCCCCCCCCATATCTGTGCACTTTAATGGCCGTCCGTCTCCTTCCTTTCCCAGTGCTGTAATATCCCAGTCTCTTCATAATAGACCATATTCGTGTTGTCTGCACAGGAAGGAAGGTAAACCCACTCTAAAGTGTGTCTGTATCGTGTTATGACCTATTGTGTTATTACCTGTTAGTCTTGATGACTATTATTGTACTTGAGAGCTGGTCTGTGGGTGTTTGGGCGCCCGTACAAATTACTTGTCGAACAAAGTATGTGCTTAATCCCGGTGTGAGACAAGGGAGATCAGTCTAGGGCTACGTGTATTTGTTTTGGTGAGGGGATCGCTATTTTTCGTCTGTTTCTTGACATGGACGCCGGTGCAACCGTCCAAACGTCTTTGGTAGTATCCGGCTGAAAATTGGTGCGGAAAAGCAAGAATTAAACACTCGCCTCGTCTCAGAACTCCTGCCTTCCCGTGATGCCCTTCTGCTCCCCTTCCCAGCGGGAGCAGATTTCGCCTGCACATGGCTGTCGTAAAAACATAAACATTAAAAGCACTCGAAACGCCGCGAACAAGCCCAGGAGAGGAGTATGCAGCCAGAGGATTGGTCCCCTCGGAGGAGGAGGCCCAGGGTAGCCAGGACTCCATTTAAAGAGGCTAGTGGTTCTGCTTAATAAGCGCTCACATCTGCTCAACACATTGCCTCTGCAAAACCAGAGGAAATGGACTGAAAAAAAGATAGGAAGGGGGCAAAAGTAGGCTGGGTGGCAGACGACGGAGGCAGTTTGAGACAAGCTCACATGAGCCTTTGCACCTCTTAACATGGTTTATTTGTTTTCCAAACATGTGGAAAGCACACCGTGTGGTACTTTTATTAGGCTTTGTGTGTTAGATGTAAAGTATTCATAGTCTCCTGCCCCCCAAAGAGAAAATGAGCAATGGTTAATGAAAATGCTGCGCTCAGCACTGGTATAGTTGGTGTATTTTTTCCAGGGTAGTCAATCTGACTGTTTCTCAGGATTTGCCTTTTTAGATGGAGAATGTTGCATTAATGCTGTTGTTTTCAAGGACGTTCCTTGGGATTGTCAAGGTGCTCTCTGGGATACATCATCTGTCTCTTTCCCACTCAACTCTCCTGCTGCTCTCTAACTCATCAGGATAAAATGTGGAATGTTGGTATAAAAAAGTTCTAGTAGAGATGATCGGTGCCACTGAGAGGAAATTCAGTTCACTCATCTTGGCAGCTTTATCTGCTTGAATGGGAATAGCCCGTAAACTGTTTGTTAAGATTTCATATTTCAAATCAGAAATCAAATCTGACTGTAATAGTATAGTAATTTTAAAATCTAAAAATTTAGCAAATCACACAAAAACGACTGAGATTTCTAAACTTGCTTCACCGGAAGCCATTTTTGGGGTATTTTTTGTAAGCTAAAACTAGCAAACAACTTAGCATTTCTTTAGCATGCTTTTTGTTGCCAACAAGTGGCTAAACTGGACTACAGAGGTTGTCTGAGACAGTAAAGCCATCTAGTCACTAGCATTGTTGGGGAAAGTTACTTTTAAAAATAAGGCCTTGCAATATTGCGTTACTTAAAAAGTAACTAATTTCGTTACTTTTCATGGAAAGTAATCATTTACGTTACTTTTTGTAACCTGGGCTGGGATTTCTTATTTATTTTTAATAAAAGAAAACCCAAAGGAAATATTTTTGGCAAGTGTAAAAGCACGTTCACACCAAGAGTGATATCAATAAGCCTCACACTAAAGGTGTGACTTCAAATTTCTCAATGTTTTTACTTTTGGTGCTTGTGTTAATGATTCAGAATTCATCAAACTTTTTAGGGCTGTCATAATGAGCAATGCATGTCAGAGTCATATCACTATTGTTGGTCACAGAGCTTATTTTTTGCAGTAATCCAAAAGAAAAAACCTTTCAGAGTTCCTGTTAAGGGAACTAGCGTATTCCAACAAAAATATTAAATCACTGCAGCACCCTATTAGAAATGCTACAGAGTCATTTCATGGTGTGCTGTTGATGTACATGATGTCATCTGAACAATGCCAGGCTTGATTAAATGTTTTTCCAACAGCATATTAAGCATTACGTTTTATCTTTCTTTTTTCTTGTTTGTGTCTTTCACCTTATACAGTCTGTCAGTACTGTGTCAGACAAATAAGGGGAATTATGGATAGTGCAATCAGTGTTTTGGTAGTTTTTGAAGTCATATAGCAGAATACTCAGTGCTGTATATCATATCCATTTTTTATTTCAGACTAACATGTCACTGAGAAACCCATTGTTACGATTGTACTCTAACCGTAAATAAGTGATCGGTGTTCTGTGATCTGACCAACTCCAGCTAAACAGACAGGCCTTAAGAGGTCAGAATGTGATTTCTGGGGTCAGTCATTTTAGTAAAGGTTATCTCCTGGGCCAGCTGCAAGCCTGCAACACAACATCTGGCATTCCTCAGCTGATTAGGTTAGATAAGCAGATGGCATCCCTTAATCTGATTGGTGGAGATGGAAAATGTGGGGAGTGACCTCAGTAATTACCCAAAATTGTATTCTCCTTCCTTATTGTTCATCCTTTGAACGTAGCCTGAATGAGTCAGTGTATATTGGCGGTGCAGATTATCCACTTAAAATCCTACTTTAGCACTATACACCATCATTTAAATGTTTGGGATCGGTAATTATTTTAAAGTGTTTTGAAGTGTTTCATGATCACCAATGTTGCACATGATTAGAAACAATACTTTTATAGAATATTATAATAAGTTTTTTAAGTATATTTTAAACTGTGATTTATTCCTGTGATGCAAAGATTAATTTTCATCAGCAAATTACCTCAGTCTTCAGTGTCAATTTTATTCAGCGAGGATATTTAGTTAAAGTGATTAACTTTTAATCTTCAATAAATGTTAATCTTTTTAACATTTTATTCATCATAGAATCCCGAAAAATATTTCACAGATTAAAAAAAATAAATAAAAAATGTAGTGCAGCACAACTGCTTCATAAATCTGCATATTAGACTGATTTCTAAATGGTCACTGAAGAGTTAAGTAATGGCTGATGAAAAGTCAGCTTTGCAACCATAATATTACCATTTTTACTTTTACTCAAATTAAACAGCTTTAATGAGTATAAAACAGTTCTTATAAGAAAAACAACAACAACAAAAACATTAAAAACCTTACTGTTAATTTTGAATAGTTTATGTCTTGGAAAAACTGCATATGCTGGTTAGTGATTTAAGCTGGTCCTTTTCTTGGTCCAAATCATTGTTAGGTATTTAATGAAGCATGGCTACTGGTTTGAGCTGATAATGTGTTGGTCCTGAGCAGCTAGCTCCTGCTCAGGACGAGCTTAGGACCAGTGCGTGGCCAGCTCAAACCAGTAGCCATGCTTCAAAACATGCCTAATAATGATTTTTCAACAGGGTTTTTTTTGCATCTACTTATCTTCTGATTCTTTAATTTTTTGGGGGGCCTTTTTGCCACTGACAGTATTACAGAGAGCACAACAAATGCTAATAAGAAGACTTAGGACACAGCATCAGGACACAGCACGAGCTGGATTGAAATTTAGCGCCTCACATCTCAATGTGTCGGAGCATGTGTGCTAACCGCTAGGCCACGGCTCCGACCCATTCTTCTGTTTCTTTACTCCCCACGCTTCGCCTCTGGCCTTCTTTCAGCTATATTCAAAACTGTAAATCACCCGAAGTGCTCTGCTAAGAACAGGAGAGATGCGGTTTGTTCGGCGAGAGCATTTGATTGGCTGCCTCTAGTTGTTTGTCAAGCAGCTCGGCAGAGGATTTGTGGCTACACCTTCGTATTAGAGTTTAACTGCTTTGACCTCTGCGGGTAACTGATCGCTCAGTGTGCGTGTGCGCGTTTGTGTTGTTTGATGCTGTTCCACACGTCAGCCTTCTCCAGGTTTCCATTACATCCCAAATTACTCATAAATCCTCTCTGCATTAGCGTATACCGTTGGCATACACAAGTCATTTGGTGCTACTTTGTGGTATAAAGCCCAATATATTTACCATAAACTACCATTTTTCCACTTTCTCCCCCTTTCTGCGCAAACGCACCCTCTCTTTCCTCTCGCTCTCTCTTTCTCCACCCCTCTATCATGAGTTCATCCATACACAGTGAGTCTGAACCTAAATATTTAGCTGTCCTGGTAGGAAACTGCCATGCCTAAACTCTTTCCAGATGTGGGGGAGAGCAGTGCGCTGTTTAGAGCTAATTATGTGCGGCTGCACAGTGACTGAGTTGATAGAGGGGGAGGGAGACTGAGTGAGAGAGAGAAAGAAGGGAGAGAGAGGAGGTAAAGACATGGAAAGTGTGAAATAGAGGTAGAGATCAAGGAAAGGACAGAAGACGAGAGAATGAAATGGAGTAGAGGGGGTGAAGGAGAGCAATTTTAGTTGGATGTTTGTTTATCTGTTGAGCAGGAATGAGATGGGAAAGAGTGAGAGAGTGTAATGAGAGTCGAGACAGTCTGTGGTATTGCTTCATGAGAGTATAAATGTGCATGTTTATACATATAATCAAAAAGTTGGGAATAATTTACATTTTTTTTAATGATCTAATAAACATTAGTTTGATTAAAATACAGTAATATTGTTACTATTGTAAATAACTGTTTTCTATTGTGTGTGTTTTAAAACACAATTTCTTGCTGTGATGGCAAAGCTAAATTTTGACTACAGTCCGCAGTGTCAGTAGTCTTTGTTGCTTCATATTTTTTATGGAAACCATGTTTTCTTTTCAGGATTTCTTTGAATAGAAAGGAAAAAAAAACAGTATTGATTTGAATCAGAAAACCATTGAAACAAAATATAAGTTTACTTTATTGATCAGTTTATTGCATGCATGCCTAAAGTATTTTTATTGTAAAAAAAACAAACAAACTGAATGCTTTTCATAGTTTCCACAAAAATATCAAGCAACATAAATGTTTTTAACATTGATAATGATAAGAAATTATTTTTGAGCAGCAAATGATCATATAAGAATAATATATGATAATGTAAGTAGCTTTTCAGGTCCATCTTTATGGATTAAAACATGTTCTTGACATTCCGTTATAGGTTCTTGACATTCTGCAAC
>JAUCMT010000154.1:17314715-17339801 GCA_032357475.1 Enteromius thamalakanensis | reverse complement strand
AAGTCTGGAGGCGTGGGCATCTCGTTCCCATAGCGTCTCGTCGACGCAGCTCGAGTTCCTGAAAAGGAACGTCTCAGATAATCTATATAACCCTGTTCCTTGACAGGAGCTGTTTGCCGGCCAGCATTCCATGTGCTTTAATACTTCCTGGTCAGTGACGTCGCCCGCCACTGACCTCCCAACTCATCATTGGCTGATTCTACATACTGTTCAGAGCCGTCACGCTGAGGGCGTTCCCATAGCGTCTCGTCGCAGCGTCCGTTCTTTCAAGGAACAGGGTTATATACATAACCTGAGACGGTTTTTTCTGTTCCCTTAGATTCCAGATTTTCATATAGTTGTAACTCGGTCAAATATTGCCCTATCCATCCAAGCTTATTTATTCAGCTATTCATATATAAATCTCAATTTCTGAAAACTAACATTTATGACTGGTTTTGCTGTCCAGGGTTCACAAATGCATATTAAATGTATTATTTTTAAACAACTTCAAGTATAATAAGTGTGTTGCAAGATATGTTTTAGTTCAATTTTAATGTATTTGCAATATATTTAATGCACTGAAATTGTTTTAAAATGGACCCTATTTGAATTATATTTAGTGCAATCAAAGTGTATTTCTTACAATACATTTAAAACTTACTTTTAATGCATTAAAAATGCACCTGGAATACAAGTATATTTATAGATTATTTGTATTACTACAATACGATACACTAATACTTTTTATAAAGAAAGATTAAAATTATTAAAATTATTAAAAAATAAACATTATAATAAATTAAAAAATTGTAAAATGCTATGGCAGAGTTATCTTATCCATTTTATTTCAGTTATACCTGTATTACTAAAAAGTACTGAAATTTACACTAATGAATCAATAAAAATTACAATGCTGTTTTCTGAAAAGAAAGGAAAGGACGTGACATGTGGCCAGGTACGGTTTCCCATACTAGGAATTTGTGCTCTGTGTTTAACCCATCCAAGTGCACCCACACAGCAGTGAGAAGTGAACTACCACACACACACACACACACACACACCGAAGGGTCTCACCTCACTTCAGTACCAGGTTGTGGTACTGAAGGTGGAGAGAGGGCTTGATATTCACTCCCACCTGAGTGAGGTCCTCTTTGGGTACCTGATGTGGACCCCAGCCCTCTATCGGTTCTCAAGAATTCATAGAGTGAGTGCTTGGCGCCAGATGCTCTGCCACATCCAGCAGCTGAAGGGGACGGAGGAACTCAACAGGGTCTATTACATGGACACTATGGAGAAGTTAACAAGCCGACCCAAAACAGTATTTCTTACCGTTTGAGGTCAGAACACAGGACCGGCCCAGCCCAAACTCACGGCATGATTTGTCGACCGAAAACGCCTGCATGTCCCCTACCCTCTTGATGGAGGCCAGTGCGAGCAGGAGCAAAGTTTTTATTGAAAGAAACTTCGACTCGACTGCTGGCAAAGGCATGAATGGGACCTGCTGTAGAGCTCTTAGGACCAGAGACAGAAGAGGGTAAAGTGGGGGGCTGTGGGGGATTTAACCTCCTGGCCCCCCTGAGGAAACTGATGACCAGGTCATTCTTACCAACGGACCTGCCATCTGTGGGGTTGTTGTTTGCAACAATAGCAGCCATGTAGAATTTAAAAGTGGAGGGAGACAACCTTCACTCCAAAGAGTCCGGTCTAGGACATGGGAGCATTCATGAAGCTTGTCTCTTCTGTCTCACTCATGTCAACCAGACACAGCCCCAGATAGTGCTTCTGGACCACCACGGTGGCCATCGCCCAACCTAGAGACCAAACCATAACCTTCGTTGCTCGAGGCGCGAGGTCTGGGGCGGTACTGAGTTCACTGAGAACTTCTAGGTCATGATCACCCTCATGCAGATCCCTCAGTGCCTTGATCAGAGCCGACGAGTGCCTTCAGGCCCTGGAATGGTGCACAGGATCTCCCAGCCCAGCGGTAGCTGCGCTAGCAACCGCTCCAATGGGTGGACCTAGCTACACTGCTGTCAAGGGTGGTGAAGGAGGAAGAGCCACCAGATCGGTTTCTGGCAGTGAAAGGTGCTGTCCACGTTCTGGTGAGCTTTTCATGTACCTCCGGGTAGAAAGGTACCAGGGCGGGGCCCTGAGAACCAGCGCAAGCCACCCCTAAGTACCGATCATGCAGCCTTGAGGGCCTGGGACGCGGTGGAACTTTCCACTAACATAGCCATCAGTTTCTGTTCAGGATCTGTATCCAGTACAGTGGAGGCTGCGCCATCCAGAACTTCATCTCCAGAACCTTCTGACTCTCCTTCCAATGCAGCAATCGACATCCAGGCACCGGGGGGAGTGCAAAAGGTAACAGCTGCTATGTTTTGTGATGATCCAGACTGCCCCAATAACAGCTCCATTGGAAGCACTGGTCGAAGGAGGAGTCCCCGAGAGGGAATTCCCTACCGCCACTGTTAGACCAGTTCACCTTCTGTCAGACACAGCGGTCGCACAGCTTTCACTAGCGCGAGCCTTAGATCTAGGCAAAGAAACAGGTGCCCCGCCCCCTTGCAGGTATCGTATTCTGGTCCACTGCTCCGCGATGGTCATCTTCCTACAGAGAGAACATGACTCAGCATGCTTGAAGTCCAGACACATGAGGCAGCCATTGTGACCATCACCCAGTGCCAGGAAACGACTACAACCAGAAAGGCATGGGTGGTAACACACATTTTTAAAAAGACGCATTTTTACGAAGACTTTCCACCCGTGAGCCTTTTAATATTTTAGAAAAGCTCTTTTAGTGAACTGAGACGCACAGTGGAGATAGCCGCCTACTCACAACAGGGGTAGTGCAACCTGCTGTGGCAAACCCACTCGACACAGGAACTACGGCCGCTGAAGACACCGTCACACCAGCAACTTGTTCTTTGTCTGAAGTAGAAGGGAGAGCTGACCGACTGAAATGAAAATGAAATGAAACTAAGAATGTATTTAATAAAATAGTATTTTTATATAAGAGGGCTTTTCACACTGTGCTTAACCCCGTGTTACCTGCGTTCTAAACACCGCTTTTAACCCCGGGTAAAGACGCGTGGTTATGAAACCCTGCTCTGGAGCAGTTTGTTCAGTATGAAACGGAGCGGTGTTTGCGTGTTGGTGCTGGACGCTTAGCAACAGACAGCCAATCAGAAATCAGCGAGCATTACGTCAAGTCGCTAACAGGAGATGCGCGTGGTGTAAACAGCAGCCGGTGAGAAGTTAACGTCAAGAACTTCAAAACAAAGAGATTTCAAAAGATAGAAAGCGTGTGAACTGGAGGATAAGAAGACTGTCAGTGAATGTGCCGTTTACAATGAAATGCCACCAGTTATGACTTCTGGGAGCGACTCATAGTTTCCGAGATGAGGATGCGACTTGTAAACAATACTGTACACGTAAACACTAGTCTCTCGAAACTTAAAAGAAATCCAAATAAATGTTCATATACTTTGCTTCTTTGTTTCTTTCTCTTGTTATCTTGTCTTTATTTTTTTGCCTTTGTGCGTTTCATGAGGCTAAAAACGGCTAACGATCTATGCGTCTACTTTTTTTTTTTAAACTGGCAGCATAAGTGGAAGTGGCAACTGGAAGTCTGTTAATGAATACCCAGGATTAACCGCTAACCCCAGGTTTAATATAAGCAGTGTCAAACATGATTACAGATAACCCAGGATTCCGTTTATCCGGTTTATCAGGTTTACGATAACCCTGGGTTAACAATTTCAAGTGTGAAAAGCCCTCAGTTGGACTTTAATCTAAACCGTGTGTTATTTTTAAATGTGTTACAACTGTAACCTTTTAATATTAGAAATACTTCAGCATGCATAATAATGAACGTAACAGAATAATGTTAGATTTACATTCATCTTTTTCAGGTAAATCTGAATGCTCTTTTAGTGCTCTTTTAATCACTGTATGGACACCACAGGCACATTTTTCAGTGAGCCTTAGTTGGACATATGAGCACTTTTAGGAAGGTCCAGGGCTTTATGTCACCTGGCAAGTTACCGAGGGCACTGAGAAGTGAAAGTCGACAGATACTGTACATATGTCAACAGTAACCTTTTAAAACTCAAATGTCTCTCAAATAGATCTTGACTACAACATCAACAGAATGGTGTATTGGTAAAAAGCAGGCACAAATATCATACTGCCTTTGGGCAGGTTGAGTTCCTCTGCAAGTAAGAGCAAAGGGGGGAGATTGAGGGCAATATCTAAATTCTTTTAGATTTTTTATGACACAAGGTTGGTGCTTCCCAAACCTCTACTCAAGAGGTGCAATATGACCCATGCAAACAATGAACTTAACTGAAGTCAGAGAACAAACTCCATTTGACATGAACTGTGAAGAAGTGAGCTGAAGTTCCTTGGTTTTCTTCTTTTAACCACTCTATCAACATGTCCAGTCCTTAAAGTCTTTTCCTGTATCTAAATTGTTGCTGAACCAAGCACCGGAAAATCAATGTATGACAAAGGGTTCAACCACAAGCTTTGCATAACATGTTTCAATCATGCTCTGTTATGCATTCTTCAGGTTTTCTGGCTAACTTACTTTCTGTCTCACTGAAAAGTGCTTATCCTAGGGGATATTTAGAGGTTGTGTTTGTCCACCAAGCAACCACAGAGGAGCTTCAAGTGGTAATTGGACCTGTCAGCCTATTTCAGGCAGAATCACAGAGATATTAAAAAGACTTCACCCCTCCATCATTCGGATGTAGAATACTCTCCCACACTTAATCCTGGACACCACAAGAACACTTCAGGAATATAAACATCTGTCACCACACTAACCACTTAATTCAGGGACACCCCAGTTTGACTAAAAGTTTGTTTTTGAAATTATGTAAAATAAGAGATAGCAGACAGCTGTTAACACTTTAGCATTGGGACCAAGTCTCACTATTAAATATTTGCTTATTTGCATGACAAATAGCTGTACAAAGCATATATTCCACATGACCATATATTACATCTTTACATCCCTACTGGTTGTTAACAGTTAGAAGTATAATGTGTAACAATTAACAATAAACAACAAATAACAAGAAATGTTTGCAGATTGTGTTATGCATATTATAGCACACACACACACAAAAAAAACAAAAAACGTATTGGTTGTTATATACTGTATATTGTAACGACCCCATCTAGGGTGAGGGCACGACATGAAAGAAATTATGAGGATACGGGAATATAAATGAATAAACAATGTTTTTAATTAAAATATTATTAGAATTACACAGATGGGGAAAATATCTCTTTAGGAGCCGACCAGGCCAAAATAACAAACTACTAACAAGTTATATTCTTCTAAATTACCTATTTACAAAAAAAAAGAAATGAAAAGAAATACAAATCGATTCCCTATCTCCCTGAACAGAAAAACAATCAATAAATGATGCAAACAAAAACGGTGTCGGTCTCCTTTCCTCCCCAGTAATATATACAACTATTTACAGGACAGCAAACAAATTTAATGAGGGAAATCCAGAATCAAAGTCTAACAGGCTGAGGTCAGAGTAATACAAAGGCACAAGTGGAGGCTAAGAACACTAACAATAGTTAAACAAACTGACACCGTAACAGACTTAAATGTACACACAGACTCACAATCTTTCTAACAAAAATAGCTAACTTGTAGCAATGGTAGTGCAGCATAGCAAATGAGCAAAAAGCTAATGCAGGAAGTGAGGGTGGAGTCTTTATTGGGTGTGGCATCAATTCAGGTACAGGAACGAATCAGCTTCAACCTGCAAAGAAATATACAAAGGACTCCCCAAAACAAACAAATAAATCATGGACATAACAATATTAAAGTGCAATGTCAGTGCTTTAACTTAATTTATGTAAATGTTTTTAAGACACCATACTACTTGGAAAAAAAAAACATTTAATATTACATATATGTATGTTATATATATTAATATTTATTTATATTAGGGCTTTCAAAAATAACACGTTAACGACATTGGTCCCACTTTATATTTGTAACGATAAGCTGGAGTCGCCAGCAAAGGACTGGATGGCACCCCTCTGATTCTCTGTTTTTCATGTTTCTGTTTTCATGCCCACCTTGTCTGTTGTCATGGTCACTCATCTGTTTCTCCGCCCCTCTTTCTTGTATTTCAGCACCTGTCTTTTATTGTGAATTCGCTCATCAATGTTGTAAGGACCCCGTTGTCAAGCCATTAGTGTTTTCCCGTGTTCCTGCTGTTTTTTCTGTGTTTCTCTGTCTCCCTGTATCTGAAGCTACGCCTACTCTCGGACACTCTTGCCTCGCCCCGCTGGACTCTGTTTGCCTCCTCACCTGACCCTTTGCCATTAACTCTGATATTCTCTTGCTGTAGCCTCTGATATGCCATCTGCCGTTATCGACCCTGATATCTGTTTTACTCTGTGTGCGTGAACATTAAATGTTTTGCATATGGATCCGAACACCTTCCCGTGTCTCAGTTAAGTATATTATATATATTATATTATATATTAAGTGTCCCTAATACCGGTGTACTTTCATATTAACTAGATGTGTATGTAGTATGTAACCATAGTGTAAGTACACACCAGTACATAGTATCTACAGCTGCAATATTTCTGTAACAACCCTCAGAATGGTGTGTGTGTAAGTGTAGATGCGTAACAGGACATTGGTAACAACACTTTTTGGTAATGAAAGTACAGTTTCCGCCGCTACGCATACATCATCGGAATAAGTGGTAGAGTATACAGAGGCATCTGATGGAAGCCGGTAGTAAGGTAGCTTAGTCCCGGAAACCAGGCTACTTACATCACTTTTTGGTGAATAAAGTGTGACACTTTATATTAAATAGACAATTGCTATGGATTTAGCATGTAATTACTCTGATGTTACACAGCAGCAGGCAGTAAATTAGGCTTTACATATAAATTGTGGTAGATGTCCAGAATGTTACACTAACATATCCCTAAACCTACCCAACTACATCCCCCTGATCACCCCCTGTTCCAGTTACTCTTATACATACTGCTGTTACAAAATGTAGCTATGTAATTCCTGTTATATGACTATTTAGAATTGTTACCAAAGTCTTGTTACACATTTGTACTTACACACACCACTCTGAGGGTTGTTAAATGTGTGTAGTTACAGAAATATTACAGCTATAGATACTATGTAGCAATGTGTACTTAAACCATGGTTACATACTAGATACACTATGCAAGTATACAGGTATTAGGGACACGTAATATAAAGTGGACCAATAAAACAGTCAAAAGCACACAGAATGTGCTGGTGTGAATTTATAGTAATAGTGTTTGGAGTGAAAGAAGTTACTTTAACAGACAGTAGATAATGAGAAAATGTTTTGTTTTTCTCTTCACTGTTTTCCCTTACTCCTAAACCCTTACTATAAGTTATTGCTACTGTACCTTTAAGACTTCCTCACTAACTGAAAAAATACAGATTATAAAACTGATAGCTCTGATGCTGAAATGAATGAGTCAAATTTTGCAGCATTATAAAATAGCCTATGACCACATCCAAATAATTTACTGTGGTTATCAATAAAAATTTAGTTGTTTATTGAGCATTGGTGTGATTTATAACTATGCTGTTTTGTATGAGCCACAAGAAGCATTTTCTTCTAGCAATTCTACCACAATGAGTTTTTTTTTTTTACTGATTTAATAATTAATGACACAGAGACTATTTTCTGTTCGGTAGTTTTTACAACACTGAACTGCTGATTCCAAAGTTGGTTATATGATGTCTGTAGTCAGACAGTTGCTGAATAAGGCTGTTTTGATCTGAGAGCATTACAGCAGGAGGACATAAGGGAGACAGAAGGTTCTTTGAGGTTAAGGGTATTTCAACATGCCACATTTGTGAGACAGAGTACTTTCTTTTTCTGATAACCTCCACTTCAGCGTGGGGCCTGTGATAGGACACACACACACACACACACACAGTGCAGAGACTAGTGGCCCCACTTGAGCTTAGAAACCCTCAATCAGACAAGAGAGATGCAGGTTCTCTATCATCCCCTTCAACTCTCTCTCTCTCTTTCTCTAGACACGCTCATCTGTCTGCACCGCTTCATCACTCCTCACCTCCTTAGCCCTCCTGTCCCCTTCTTTCTGATGCTGCATAATCTTTTATACTTTGCACATTCATTCTAATGTACACATGATGGTTTTGGAGATAAGTTTGAGATTAGGTCTCATCATTGTTATTGTATGACAAGAAAAAAATACTGGTGTTTTGGCTGTTTGTGAGCCACAAATTTGTAATTTTATGAAATGGCAGCATCTCTGGGCATGTGACCAAAAGGCGCAAATCTAACTGGCTGGCTAGTTTTCTTCTATGTGCTATGGTAAAGAGATTAGAACAGCTCCCTGGAAAAGACTGGATTCATTCAAATGAAAATATTTAACAAACAGAATGTTGACATTGATTCTTAAAGGGGTAGTTCACCCAAAAATGAAGCTTCTATAATTTTAATATTGTTCCAAACCGGTTTCTTTCTTTGAATTTTAAACTGAAAACATGAAAAAACATAAAATGAAACATTCATTTATATTAGACTAAATATGCAATAGTTTGTACAATAACGGATGTATTAGTGTTTAGCCTTATATATGTAAATGTTTTTTTCACAAATTGTGGTCCACAAATCTTTTCATTAGATATAAAGTATATAAGATAGTAGAACATTTGAGTCAAATTAAAGATGGCATCTCCTAAGGTTTATAGTGGTAGTTAGTAATGTGCTGTAGGCGTCCTGGGCGAAGTGGAGGTCTTTAATGGGAGCTTGTTGGCTAAACTCAGCGCAGTATTATTAAATTTAAATCCCACTGTGTGACTCCCATCCAGACTGCGGTTCTTCTGTTTGGCTCCAGAAGGAGAGAAAATGAAGTCATATTATTAGCCGGTCTCAGAATGATGCTGAAGTACAGTTAAACTCAGAATCACAAAGACCTCAGCAGAACGCTCACGTAAACTAATAAAGGCATGACCAATGTCGAGCTTGCAGCTGATGTCCTGAATTATTGTCCAGTGGGGAAAAATCTTGGTTAAATTAGTTGGTGACTTTTTTTATAAGGAAGAAATAGAGGACGTTCTGGGTCTCTTATGAAAAAGAAGTGGACTTAACTGAGTTTGCACCTGAAGTTCACTTCAAATCTTCAAGTATATGTTTTGAAAAGCTGTACGTGCAGATAATATAATCTCAATTAAATAAAAGATCACTTAAGTCAGGGCTGTACGTTAACTGTTTTTGCACATAGCACTGGTGCTACAGAAGTTAAGGTTGGGCGATATGGCAAAAATATCATATCACCATTTTATTTTTAGGAATATGATGGTTTTGTCGCGATTCTTTGGTTTGGAACAACATGTAAGTGAGCAAATAATAACAGAATTGCAATTTTTAGGTAATCTCTACCTTTAATAACAGCCGTTAGCTTGTTTACTACTGTCCCTTTAAGACCTAAATGCATCCTTTTCTCTGCTTACTTTTACTTTAGGCATAACTAGCTTATATGTAGACCTGTGTGCTTTTTGACTGTATTTAACGCGTAATCCATCAGATGCGAAAGGCAACTTATAAGAAGAGTAATCAAGCGCTGTTTCTAAGTGTGGGTGTGCTTCATGTGTTCTTGTGCTCAGAACCAAGTCAGAACAGCACGCAAATGAAATGTTTAACCGACAAGGCTTTAAAGCATATGCAATAAATCCACTTTTTTTGTGCATTAGTGCTGTGTCCCGTAAGGGCAACTCTACTGATGATATAGCTTTTGATGTCAATGTATGTAACTTACGCTGTAGCACGATACTACGATATTTCTTTAAAAACTGATTGTGGAAAAATGTTAAGCATCCACCATCAAATATCAAGTATAATCAAGCTCACACACACAAACAAGCACAAATCACTTCACGGAGCTGTGTTATGAATATGCAAAACTGGATCATTCAATGTGACATCAACTGTAATGAAGAACACTTTTTGTGGTCGAAGAAAACTAAAATAATGACTTTATTCAACAATTTGTCTCGTCTGGGTCACATTATAGCGCCATTTTGGAGAGTATGACATATGTAAACAAAATACATTGCTAACATTCAGATCAAAGCATAAAAAATTTAAAAAACGTATCCATGTACATCTCAAGTGCTGCTTTTTTCACAACAAAGACACCACAGTGCACTTCTCTTTGATGAGTGGAAACATTGTGCCGAATGCAGTGTTAATTTTGACAGCAAATTTAGTCTTAGTCTTTTGACTAAAATGACATTTAGTTTTAGTCATATTTAAGTAATCTGAATTGTTTTCCAAATTCAATATGTTTGACATTAAGATTTTATCATAATAGACACTGATTTAACTATGGTGACACAAAATGCCATTATGTTAAAATTAAACTCCTTTTTAATGAAATACCAATGGTTATATAGGCTAATTATGCAGTCTTTATTGTTTAACATATTTTTCAATCTTTTAAGTGATTTTATTTTTTTTGCTTGATTAACATGACTTTGACAATAGCAACTAAATTAGGCTGTGGTCCCTTTAAAACTGAACACACACGAATGCACTGTACTGATACATGTTCCCTACCATTTACATTCACGTAATACGTGAATACACTAGTCAAAACAGACAATTTGAAATAATTTAGTGTGTAATTCTTTATTCAAGAGTAACTTGCTATGTGTGTGTGTGCTTCAGTGTTTGCACTCAGAAACCGGACTGAATTGAGTTCTCTCTTCCATCTGCAAACATATCTCCAAGCATCTCCATATGCCTGCTCTTCTCTTAATCCCACATATTGAGATTTTTGAATGTTTTATGAGACGCGGAGCAAATGTATAGCTTATAAATACAGTTCATGTACACATTTAACCTCCGAACCACACAGCACATTCGTTCTGAAATAATCTCTTTCCAATCGTCCCTCCATAACATTTTCATCTCGTTTTTATTCGTTGAGGAAAATGTCAATAGATTTTCGTCATAGTTTTTGTCAGTTTTCGTTCATTATCGTCTCGTTTTTGTCGGTGAAAAAAATGTTGTTGATGAACATTATAACGAAAATTATTCGTCAATGAAATTAACACTGGCCGAACGACCCGCGTTTTTTTGTAATTTAAGTCAGAAATCTTCTTGTACATCATCTAATTTTCAGAATATCCCAAAATAAGTTGTTTTCATAAGTATGAGTGCAGAAGTGAAGGCCGTTTAGCTATCCGAGGGACAAACTGACATGGTCTGTTGTTTGGTCTCAGAGGCCTTGCGGTTTGAGGAGACAAATTGAGCCAAACCACTCGAGCGAGTGGCACAGAACAGGGAGGAACTGCTGTCACTGAGGAAACACTCGTCCTTGCCAGACTGTGTCACATTGTGCTGCCACACCACAACAGCAGGGTGTAATCTCCAGTTATAGGTACATCTTAGTAGCACTCGAGCGTCATCTGGATTTTCGATCTCACTCAGGATGACACTTGACATGACTCACATGGCCTCTCATAATGTATGAAGGGACGCATGAAAGATGCTTTTGTCCCTGATTCAGTAATTGCTATAATAATTAATAAGTAGGATCAGTGCTCTGATGACTGATGTTGTATGTCTTTCATGTCACTGCTGATTTTGTTTTTAAGCTTGACACATTCAATTAACGAGCTTTAGCTTGTGGTCTGGTTTACGTAGATTACATAGCTGTTTCTGAGGCCTGCTGTTTGAAATACAGAGCTGCTACTGAAAACCGACAATTAATGTGTGTCTGCTTTTTGTCTCATTTGCCCCCGTTTTGCATTGCTTTAATTATTTACTTTTTTCTTTTTGTATTCTTTTATATAGTTCATTTTTAATATTAACAACATAGTCAACATGCACTCTCATTATATTTAAATGCAATCGATTTTTTTGTGCAGCTCTACATAAATATATTATTTTGTCATAATGTACTTACCCTCATGTGGAACTCATGGTTTTATGTTTTTTATTACTCAACAAAAATGAGTTATTTTGCTGTTATTTCCCATAAGAGGATAAGATCTAGGGATGTCAAGTTCAAAAATGTTGGACCCCATTGTCTGTAATTTTATGGACAAAAAAGGAATACAGTATTTTACTAGTATTTTAAGTATGATTTTATTGGTTGAAATCTGATGTGACACACAATATGGTTAATTTATTATGTTTTTGTTGTGTTAAAAGTACTATAATTACAAGAAGACAACTAAATTATTAATATCAATGTTCAGAAATTATTCTTTTGTATTTCAAAACTCTTCATGCCAATAGTATTCATTAAATTATCTGTTACCGGTGACAGTTAGTAAATCTTTATTCTTTTGTAAAACAGATGGTCACTTCTAGTCTTGCTGTTTTTATTCATGACATCAGAGCTGTGAAGTAGGAACAATCAGAGCTTTATAAAAATCTGTTTCTGTGTTTCTAGCTTGTAATTATGTTATACCCAAGAAACATGATTGCAGCATTATCTAAACCTAACAGGGTTGTTTTTTAGTATTCATGTTTTTAAGTAATCCCACCATAATTTCCCCTTTTCTTTCTCGCTCTTTTATATATAATTCTCATCCTTTGACTGGATTCCTGTCCTGTTTTCCTCTTTTCCTTGCTAACTTTATTCTTTCTCTAGTCATTTTGTCCTTATCTCTTCCCCTCATTCATTTGTCCACCTGCTCTTGCTCTCTGCCCTGTCCATCACACAGCAGAACAGGAAGCGCTCTGGGGTTGACCTCTGACCTCAGTCAGCCAAGCTCTGTATAAACAGCTCATTTTCTCCACTTCCTGTTTAGTTGAACAGGAGCACCGCCTGTTTTAGTTTGTTTACAGAGCGGGCCGCTTCAAGTTGCGGTGTGTGTGGATGCAGCATGTTTTTCAGTGTGTATTTTCGTATGCGGGTGTCAGTGTGTGCTGATGCCTGCCTGCTGTTCTACTGAGAACAATACAGTTTGTTTCCTTATAAGATCCTATGGAAGTCCGTTTCCACCTCAAAGTAAGAAAGGAAAAAAAAAACGAAATGGGGCTTCAAATCTCCTAATTGTGACATTATTTCTCACAACTTAAGCTTTATAACTCACAGTACGACTTAATGTCTACAGTTGTAACTTTATAGCTCACAGTTGTAACTTTTAAATGACTTCATATTTCATAATTGACATATTATCACAATTGATACTTTATATGGCATCATTGTGGCAACCTACAATATGACAACACACTGTAATCTTACAACTGTGACATTATTTCTCACATTTCTGGCTTTCATTTTTTACTACTGCATATACATGTCTCACAGTTGCAACTCTATAACTCGCTGTAAAATATATCTTACAAGTACATCTTTTTTCACTCATCTCTTCATCTCTTTATTATTCATAGTATGACTTACTGTAATATCTCACAAGTAGCTCACGGTAGCATCTTTATAGTGCACAATTGGGACTTAATACTTCACAATTTGACTTCAAATCTCATTTGTAACATTACATCACACAATTGCAACATCGTATCAGCTAAAATTTTACATTGTGCAATTGCGACATTAGGGCCTGGTTTCACAGAAAAGATTTAGACTAAGCCAGGACTAGGCAATAGTTCAGTTAAGACATTAAATTATTAAAATTAAAATAATAAAAAAGTAAACATTACTGGTGTGCATTTTGAGACAAAACAGAGGCACTGATGTATTTTAAGATCAGTAAGTGCAGGGTTTTTTTCAGTTAAAACAGCTTAGATTTACACTTTAGTCTGGGACTACGATTAAGTCCTGTCTGTGAAACCAGGGGGTAAAACTCAGAACAGGACTTCATGGCCTGGTTTCACAAACGGGACTAAGCTTAAGCCAGGATTAGGCATTAATATCATATCTCAGCAGCACTTTTATCTCAATAACAGCTTTATATATCACAAGAATACAATCTCAATTCTAATTGAATCCCCCAGTTTCACAGACAAGGCCTAAGCTTGTCCTAGACTAAATTGCATGTTTGAGCTTTCTCAGATGAAAATATCTTGCTCTGACATATCATAAAACATGTCAGTGTCATGTGTTAAGATGCTCAGCTGTAATATTTTCTTATAAGGCAGGAATTGAATTGAAATATCTTAATTTCACTAATGCCTAGTCCTGCCTTTAAGGCCCTGTTTCTAGTCTTGCTGTTTTTATTCATGACATCAGAGCTGTGAAGTAGGAACAATCAGAGATTGTTGAAAGTCCTAGAAAGCCCTGTTTGTGAAACCGGGCCAATATCTCACATATCTCACTTGCGCCTTTATAATACAACCATATTACACATATTTAAAGATTCCTTTATCATTTTACAATTTTTTAAAATCCATTCAGCCAATCTCCAGCTCTGACGGTGATAATTTTAGCTGTGCTTAGCGTAGATCATTGAATTTGATTAGACCATTAGCATCACGCTAAAAAATGACTAAAGAGTTTTGATACTTTCCCCATTTAAAACTTGACTCTTCTGTAATTACATTGTGCACTAAGACAGATGGAAGGCTGCTATGGCTTCTTATGAAAATAGACTTATATTCTTATATAGTTATATAAGAGCCTATTTTCCAAAAATTCCAAAAAGGTGCCATGTTCCTTTAATAATGATACTCTGACATATAGATACACACTCACACAAGCCAAGACCTTATGTGACACCTAACGTCCACAAATGCTCACTTTCTAAGCGGTTTCTGACTCATTACTATCTATAGCTCTATAGTCTCTGGGTCCAATTAACCGGTTTGTGTTTTTGCCAATGATATCTCTCAGTCTCTCTCTGTATTAAATTATGCAGTAGATCTGTCTGGTTTTCAGCTTTTATCTTGTGTCTGGCTTCAGTTAGCTGATGGTTCATGTGCTCAACCAGAGCACCAGGCGGGGTAGATCAGGGTCAAAGAGCTATTTGAAGATCTGTTCGGTTGGCCGTATCCCAGTACTATGTGTCCTGATCCTCCCTACATCCTGCAACAGTAGGATGACTGCAGTGGGTTAGTGGTTTGGAGTAGTCACCCTCAGTAATAACCTGACAAAGGCAAGATGTCATTTTCATTCATTTTGAGCCAAAACACAGAGACTCACTTTTGGGGAACTTATGTTGGTTCTGAAATGTCCTCTTTAATTTTCTTTAATTAAATGGGAGGATGTAGTTTGGCTGTGTGTTTGTCCACACGTGTGCACATATGCGGGAAGTCATTAGCGGGTGGCTAGCGTTAGCATTAGTCATACAAAAAACAGCTGACAAAATCTGTTGATAGGCTTTGGGTGTAGCACAGTTTTACACAGTAAATAGAGCATTTTGTGAACAAAGCACAATCTGTACTGCACTACAAAGTTTACAAACGCAGTAACTACTCCAACATTGACAAAATGAGATGCTGAAAAAACAATAGAAACCATCACAGAACATTTTAATGGTTTCAGTACAAAAACTACGAGAAACATTGTGAACACATTGAAACCGTCAACTTTTAAGTATTAAAACCATTAAAAAAGTTCTGTGGTGTTTATTCCATTGAGGTATTGGATTTAACAAGACGCCTATAGAAGAAGCCACCAAAAGAAGAATAGAAACCCAAATAATCGATTAAAATTTCTTTTAAAACCAATATAAGTAAAAATTATACTTCAGAAAGAATGTCTAAATCAATGTCTTCATGTTCTATCAGCTCTAAGTCATTAGCGGTCTTATAATCTAAGGCATCTTATCTGTATTTAAGTTGTATTTAAAGACTATAGCATTGCTATATTGGATTTTACACAAAAGGTGTATTTACACTGAAAAAAATGACTGCCTGTTTTGATTAATTCTGCTCATTAACGTTTGTGACAAGGCAGGAATAAGATGAACCAGCTGCTGGTTTGCAAATGGAAGCAGACACTCAGACTCTCAACACACACACACACACTGACATACTGCAAGCACGTTCTGTAGTCCTGATTGGTAACACACTTCCTGCCAATAAGTGGATATACAGCCAGTTACGCTCTATTAGACTGTGACACGCTGAAGCAGACGAATAGGTAGCATGAGTCATAAACGCACAATTTAGAAGGTACCAGGAATTACATGCAGTTCAACATGGATAATTACAGCTAAAAATCTGATTGGATAACACTAGGTGTGGACTTAAGGATGTTTAAAGTTCTTTATGATTGTTGAAAGTCAGATTTTATGACATGTGACATCATGGATAGCAACTGACTGTGATTTCTGTGTGATGTTGACTTTGCGTATTATATCATAACTCAGGTCACTCTTTGTTGGTTGTATGTGAGCAATAAGAGGGAATTTATGCACTGATATGATATTGTGATCCTATTGTGAGGAAAACACTAATAATCATTATTGAAAAAAGTGGTACCACAATTTCTGTAGTCAGTACCAGTACCAATAAAATTATGATTCTCAGTATAAAGATAGATAGATAGATAGATAGATAGATAGATAGATAGATAGATAGATAGATAGATAGATAGATAGATAGATAGATAGAATTTTTTTATAAAATGTATTTAATAAAATATTTAATAACATGAATTATTAATGCTATTAATCATTTTAAGTAAATTATAGAATAAAACACTATAATGTACGTTTCAAATAATATCAAATAGCATTTTAAAATATTAAAAAGAAAAGTGAGCAATAAAAAATTTCAGATATTTTTATTTAGATGTATTTTATAACATTTTGATGATTTATAATTTATATTTGACAATTTTTGTTTTCTGATTTAATATTAAATTGAAAGATTTGTTTTCATTAGATATGTTTTTACAGTATTACTATTAGTGGAAAGTGTTTTTTATATTATTATTATTATTATTATTGTTACTTATTTATTTGACATGATTTAATTTAATTTAATTTAATCTTGATTTATTTTATTCTAAAACCTCTGGGTTTAAATTAGATTTTGAATCCTACCTTTACAAAAGACTCTCATGCGTTTAACACTTCTATTGAATTTTAAAGCCTAATTTCTATAATCTTCGATTATATATGTCGATCTTCATGTTTGTCAGCTACTCAGTGAATGAACATAAGTGTCTTTGTCATGTTACTGTGGCTGCTATTTTATAAAAGCGTACCTAGACCTAAACCTTATACTGTGGGAAAATCACTGTAATGCATGACCTTGTGAAGTATCGCTTTCATATTTGCTTTAGGGGTAGACCGAAATAGATCTGACATAACAGCTCAGTTTTACTAGCTAGTGTTTTTATTTGTCTATATCAGCCATAAACTTAAGCCAAACCTGTTTTCCTCCTGATCTTTACCCATACCACTATCCAAAGACCTATCTCTCTTCCTCTTCTCTTTCTCTGTTCCTTCTGATAAGACTCTTTCTGGTCTCAGGCCCATTAGCCAATGGCGAAAGGGATAATTGTCGTGGAAAGAGCCGGGCGTTCGTTTGATGTGGACCTCGACTTCCTTTTGATGTAAAAATGTATCCACCGTGATTATCAAGATTATGGCTTCCTCCCCCTCCTCTTCCTCATTCCCTCGCCTTTTCCATCTCTCCATTAAGCCGTGAAGATTAATTGGAAACAGCCCGGTCTGATGGCTGAAGTTGCTGTCTTCGTGACTGTCGAGTCGCTGAACTCGTGTTTGGGCAGTATCCTTCCTCACACACTCTCCCTCCTCATCTCTTCTGGCAGTAAAACATATCTTTTTTTTAATTTATGAAAGAATCAGGAAAAAGGGGTAATTATTGTAAATACTGTATGTACAAACAGTAGCCTGGGTTGTATTTTCGTTCACCTTGTGTAGATTTGTTCATTAGTTTTTTCAAGGATGTAGGGGTTTTATGTAACCTATCATGTGGGTATCTGTCTAATTAACTGTTTCTACCAAATAACAGATGATTCTGTAAGGAATTGAAATTTACAGGGGTTTAAAAAGTACACAAATATACCTAAGTGAAAGTGCAGTTACTGAGAGAAAGTTTGACTCATTAAAAATTCTAAAACTACTTGAGTAAAACTAAACACTACTTTAAACTACTGTACTTAATTTGTATTAAATAAGTAAGCCGGTGAAATGAAAACAAAAGAGGTTGCTTTATCATTTAAAATAATATTTTCAATGTAAGGTGATATACAATTAATACAATGTTTTGTCAGATAGACATACAAAGGTTTGTTAAAGAGGCAAAACAAAACACAATGGCATAATGCATAATTTCATTTTTATGCCATGTCATACTGCATGTGTACAACTTTTACTAATGTTGTTAGCACTTATCTGACGACCTTATCTGTAAAATACATATCCATCAACTTAAAAACAACATGACTGTTTAACAAATGACAAATTAACTTAAAGTTTCACTGTTTTAGGCGAGAGATGCACAGACTCTGAGGTAATTCACATGCTCTCTCTGTTGCTCTCTCACACACTCATAAGTTTGCCATTAGCATTAGTCTAGCAACGGCTCAAACCTCTGGTCTAAAATTATGTTTTGGAATTAACTACGTAGACATTGGATGAGATGCAGAAAAAATAATCCTACTCACAATAGCATTTTAAATACAAAAAACAGACAAATGATCGATGTCTTGAGGTGTGGCTGGTATTTAGTCAATTTCTTACCGTAAATATATTAAAACTTAATTTTTGATTAGTAATATGCATTAATAAGATCTTCATTTGGCCAGCTTTAAAGGTGATTTTCTCAGCATTTCGATTTTTCTGTACCCTCAGATTCCAGATATTCATATAGTTGTATCTCGGTCAAATATTGTCCTATCCATCCAAATCATACATCAATAGGAAACTTAGTTATTCAGCTTTCAGATCATGTATAGATCTTCATTTCAGAAAATTAACACTTACAACTGGTTTTGTTGTCCAGGGTCATATATATAGTGTATGTATAATATGTATATGTATATAATGAAAGAAATTTTGAACAAAACTACACAATGTAAACAAAAATACAACTCCCACTATATATACATACTGTATATATAAATACCCAATTATAACTTATTTTTCAGTGTTCTTTGATGAATAGAAAGTTTAAAAGAACACCTTTATTAGCAATGTTCGCTCAATTCATTAACTTATTAAAAGTATTTACAGCTCAAAATAATGACAAAGGCAACATTCAATTATTTATTCAGCATAAAATGTGTATTACCTGTTATAAATATCAAAAAAACTTTACACCGAAACAAACAATTTTTTGATATGAAAGTGATGAAGTGAACCACAGGTGACTTGTACAGTCAGACTACTATTCTGTGGTGTATATAGCTGAATCTAATGCAGCGGTCAGGAGGTTTGTAGGCAGCAAATGAAGAATATGTGTGAGAGCTGGCAAGCGTATGTGTCTAAGATGCCTGGCGGTGTAAGCATGCCTGTGTCAGGGTGTTTACTGTACATGCGTGTTTTTGTTGGACATGTGCGTGTGTGTTTTGGTTCAGCGTGTGTTGGCGAAGGTGTCTATGACTGAGTGTGTGAGTAAGGCCTGTTTTCGTTGGATGCACGATTGGATTGAATTTACATAGCTGTCTGTGAATGCGTGATTAGTGACCTTCATCACAATGATTAATTTCATCTCTTCTTTTGCATTTCTTTACAGAAACCTGAGCAACAATCGTATCCGCGTCCTGAAAAATGGCTCCTTCGCTGGCTTGTACTCCCTCGAGAAGCTGTAAGTAAACCTCTTGCTCATCGTCATCATCTTCATCACAGTTGCAAGGCTTTGTGGTTTCATTGATGGGTGTCTAGGGCTGGGCTTTCTGATTCATTGTGGAGTCAAATGTTAAAACATTGAAATGAGTAAACGATTTCTCAGATAACAAGTAACATCACAGATAATGGATTTAAAATAAGGTAACAACATAAAAACACAAGTTTGGCATCAGCAAGACACTTTTATAAAAAAATTTAAGTTGGATGCAAGGAATTAACTGATCAAAAGTGACATTAAATACAATTTCCTGGTGATTCCATGTCAAGTAAATAGTGTTCTTTTGTGTTTTTAATTTATCAGAGAATCCTGAATATATACCAGTTTTCACAAAAATATTAAAGTGCCCTATTATGGCCGCCCACGTATTGGTCGTTGGTCTGAATGAAAATGTAAATTCATTCTTTGCCATTAGATGGCGCTTTTTGTGGGTTAAAAACTCACAAACAATGCTTTAATTAAATCGACTAGAGAGGTCTGGAAAATTTAGCCTTTGAACGAATTTTTGGGAGTTGTTGAACAAATAAGGTAAAAATTAATGTTTATTATAAGACAATGAAAGCGTTTTTTGACCTTGCATGCCAACCTGTTGTTGAGGACATCCAATACCAAAATATTAACCTTTCTTAACCTATAAAAGGGACACTTTAAGCGGCACAACTATTTCAACATATTAATAACAGGAAAGACTAAAGATTGGAGTAATGAGTGCAGAAAACTCTGCTTTGCCATCAAATAAATAAATTACCTTTTATAGTAAAAAAGAAAAGCTATTTTGCAATAATATAGCAATATACTGTTTTAGTAAAGCCAGCGTTGATGAGTAAAAATATTTTTTTAAACTTACCAAAACCTTTTGATCAATAGTGTTACAAATGTATAATCAAAGGTTATCACTATTTAAATTTCTCATATGCCTGTTAAGGAGTATTTTGGGTTATTTTTAAAATGAAATGTGCTTAATTAATAAAATTTAGCCCATTGATATCATATGTAACAGCATCATTTACCAAGTCCTGTATATGCAAAATTATTTCAAGGATCTCATGTCTCATGTCAAATTGAGTGACTTTCACTTGAAAAAGAAATGGCATCATTAATGCATAAACGATAGTACACCTGATTAGAAAAGCAGTCCCACTTCTAAAAGATAGATTAGGTATTAACATTTCAGGGTTTTTTTTTGTTTTTAAACCAAAAGGTTGTATGCAAATTTAAATACAATGAGCAAGTTCAAATTTGTTGTAAACCAACAATTGTTTACTTCATTTTGGAAACAATCTGAAATCTTTCTTTGATTTTATGCTGAATGCTGAAGTTAGCGCTGCTGTCTATGAGTGTGATGCTACGTTAGGGAGGATGAGACTACCACAGAAAGAGTCTCATTACACCTCCATATATCACTCTGTGAAGAGCTGCTCAGATAATAGAGGAGGAGGAGAGGAGGTTGCCAGCGACTGAAGGACCAAGAAATATGTTGTGTTGCTGATTGACCAGCAGTATTGGTTTATGATACTGACAGCTACAGTAGGCTACATTATTTCCTAAAAAATAATGGTTTTATAGCTCCTTTGAAGCTTGCATATACAGTATGTATATATGTGTATGTGTGTGTGTATAAAAGTATACAAAAACACATAATACAAAAGTATTAATTCTAGTGGTCTAAGACATATTCTCTAATTGCAAATGTTGTTTAATGTGAGTGCATGGGGCAGCACGTGTTTGAGGTCATTATTGTGTGCACGTGTGTGCGCTCATGCTCATGTGTGCACGTGTGCAGTGATTAGCTGTGTGTGTGTAAGACAGGGCTGCTCTCTGTATGTAGGTGTTTGTATGGGGTAAAAGGATCTGATTTGCTTGTTTTTGCAAGTGCAGACAAGACCCCCGGGGAGCTGCGGAGGTCAAAGGTCAGAGAAACTGGAGCCATGCCTGCAAACAGGCGCTCGTACCTGGGATTGTAGTTAAATCGAGCTAGGATGAGGGGGAAGGGCTGTTTTGGTATATTTAAAACTATAGATGTTAACTCTCTATTAGTACCACATGATTTCCTTTGTCAGCTTGCATGAGTTAAAAAAACAACAACAACAACAACAACAAGAAAATGCACTTTTATTAAAACGAGAAAAAAAAAAGTTGTATGACATTTCATTTTCTTGAGTCCCATACTAAAGCATTTTTTTTTCATTATTTCATTATTGACCTTTTATTAATAAAGCAGTTTGTTTATTTATTTGAAAGTATTTGTTATAGTATACAGTTATAATATATTCAGTAGTATAGTATAATGCAATTTTAAAATAATGAATCGTAATTAATTCAATACTTTAAATTCAAAGTAAAATGTATGTTTAAATATGTTTGTGTATAATTATTATGTAAATATAAATACACACATACAGTATATATTCAAAAAATGTACATGTACACACATATATATCCATCTGTCTGTCTATATATATATATTTACATAAGATAATATTTTTAAATACATACATGCATGTGTGTGTGTTTATACAAAAAATATGCACAGTACACACATGTATAGTATGTAAACAATAAAATTTTTAGAGAAGTGCAAACAGGTTTGAAAAAACTTGAATTCAGGATGAATTTGGATTTTATTAATAATTTTATAGGACAAGTTATGATGTACTCTTTGGGGTCAAATGTAAGTTTCATCATAAATGTATAAGTAAAATATATATATATATATGTATATATTTGTGTGTGTGTGTGAAATTGTGGAGAGAAATAGCTTTTTCCAGAAAAAGTGAGTTAAATGTGAGTAAGGAATAAGTATGCATACATTTGAACCACACACTTATAATATTGGTATCCACAAAACTGAAAACGCATTACTTATGCAGTAGGTCTGTAATAGAAATGAAACAAAAAGGGTATGACATGGTACGTTAAGAAAACCATGTAGCTTTACGGCTCTTTAGGACTCCTTTTTAGGAAGCCCAAAATATCCTTGGCTACTACAGTTCCAATGCTGCATTCCTGCCGAATGTCAGATGTGGACTATTCTTTCCTCGTAGATATTGCTGTCTTCCCTCTGTAAAGATGCTTCATTGCCAGACATTCTGAAGATGATTTATGTGAAGATTTATAAAGAGACAGTGCAACCATTTGCTTTGGAAATATGTCTCCCAGCAACCAAATTGTGAAGTACAGTATAATGATGGTATGCGGCGACAGCATTTGTTTCTCACGTGTATGATTATAAAGGGAATTATCCATTTACTGCGTTTTCCTCTGCTTGAATCGTCTTATCACGTGTTAGTGTGACATCACAAAGAATAGAATTTCATTCAGTGGTAAGTTCCGACTTTTAGAGTTGATTGGAATGCAGCATATTAGAGGAGACAAAAGACAAGAAAAATATGTATCATGATGTCGTTATCCATTGTGGAAATAATTGTGCTTAATAGTATTAAATGTGTTTACTTTAAAAAAAAAGGACAAGTATTAAATACGCTTTTAAAAGTGCTTAAAAAGTTACATTCTGAATAATTGGTTGAATCATTTTTGTTTTGCCTCAAAACAAGAAGTACACTTATGTCGATGTGTTGATTAACATAAGCACTAAAGTTATGTTTTTCACTATTACATGTAAAATATTTTATAAATATACATAACAGTCTTTAATATATTTAAAATATACTTACAGTATTTGCAACCTCATCATTATAAATGTCTTTAAAATGTGTTTAAATGTGTTTTTTTTTTTTTTTTAACACATTTCACATACAATATAAATAACTATGAAATCCAATATAAAGATTTACATAAGTCCTACTCATATGTGACTCTCACAGCACAAGTTCAGCTATTTAAAAATGTAATCTACAATAGTTTATTTAACAGGCAGAAAACTTTACATTCAGTTCGCACTTAAGTATATTCCTTATTAATGTAATGAGTAATATCTTTTTTCTTATATGCACTTCTTTTTTTCTTTTTTTCAAGGGATGTTAAGTTTGAAGTACTGATAAACAAGTTTGCTCATAAGAACCTGATTATAGTTGATTTGTAACAAATTTCCCAACATACCCTGGGCCTCAGCCTCCTGCGGAGTGACAGGTCTGTGTGGTGTGTGTATGTGTGCTCCTCTATTGTTGCACTGTTTATTCTTGTTTTAATACAGCGGTTCAGTGTGTGCACGCACATATCTCTGTTCATTTTTTCCAGCAGTGTGTGTAGTGTAACATACTTCTGCAGTTTATCTTATCTGTGCAGTCTGTGCAGCAGTCATCTCAGGACAGGGTGATCTTTTTACTCTCCCTACAGCCCAAATACTGCTGCCTATGTCAAATTCATGTCTAGGAGTGTTATTATATTAATATCAATCATAGATCTGACTGCTGACATATTTACTGCAACTCTACACCTCCCCCCAACTCAATGTGTTATCAGCGAAGCAGTATTTTACTGAAGTGATGTCAAAGCATTCCTTATCATGACACATGTGCTATTGATATGACACAAAAGAGAACTGCAGCGCTCTGTCTTTTTGTCTGGCTGTGTTTTTCTCATCCCATGTGTTGTGTGCTGTGCATCCTATTATGGAAATCTCTCTCAAACAGTTTTGGCGTCGCTTCAAGGCTCTAAATATTCTCCAAACAGCCGTCTTCTCCTTCTCTCGCCTTTTCTCTGCATGCTGTATGTATATACTCTTTAAGATGGGTGTTCCTGTGAAATCACACATAGCAGAGTGAAATAATAAAAGAGAATCATCCAAATTTGTTAATTTAATTTGGAAAAGTCAAACTCAGTTTGGGTCACAGGCCAGATTTTATTTGTTAAACCTTAGTGAACCGAGAACACATGCAAAAATGCATTCTCCAATAGAGCTTAGGATGTCCTGTATCAACTGTTGATTTATGTATACTATAAAACATTGTATGTGGTAAAAGCACAATGAATTTCTCTCATTTGCCTTTGCACTGCTATATATGGAGTTAATAAATATAAATAGGCTTTTGCCTATTCAGTTTTCCATATGTGCCTGACAGATTTTTTAGACGTTCAGTTCTGTGTTGTCAGTAAAAAAAAAAAAAAAATTGTATAAATAACTTCAAGAGTTCACGCTTTACTCATAACGAATAAGCAAATTTGGCGTGCTGTCTGGGAGCGAGGCGGGACGGAGTCCTAGGGTGGACAAGAGTTCGGCATTCGGCTCGTTCACCTTCTGCCCCCGGAAAGTCGTGAACTAAATGGAAAACGGAGGAGAAGGGGTGGAGGAGGGATGCACGAAAATCGGGAAGCAGGGAAATGAAAAGCTGGGAGAATTTGTAGTGAAGGGGAAATGACTTGATTGGGTGCGAATGAACAAGGG
>JAUCMT010000154.1:17292995-17313198 GCA_032357475.1 Enteromius thamalakanensis | reverse complement strand
AAGATCAATTCCATGTGATATAATTAAATCTAGCGTATGATTAAATCGATGAGTGGGCCCAGTGACATTTTGCTTTATTCCAAAAGAGTTTATCAGGTCGGTAAACGCAAGTCCTAATGCATCATTTTTATTATCAACGTGAATGTTAAAATCACCGACAATTAGTACTTTATCGAAATTAACCAATAGTTCAGAAAGGAATTCTGCAAATTCTTTTAGGAAATCTGTATATGGTCCTGGCGGTCTATACACAGTAGCTAAGACAAGAGATTTCTTTTGTATTTCTGGCATAGTAACATTAAGCAAGCTGAATAGTCTTCTTTGCACATATCTACTTGTGTGTTTTTGCAACATGATGGTGAGAATATAATGTGTTATTCCTTTAAAATGCTGTCTATGGAAAGCCACCTTAATGGGAACAAATTTCTTGCATGAGGAACCTGCTTTACGAAGTTAAGAAAAAAATGCTTGTTTATTGAGGGTGTCCAAACCCTCTCCTTCTAATTTAATGTAGGTTAATTATGCTGTGTTTGGAATCAAGATTAACATTGTTTCCAATGTAGGTAAGTATATGACCGCATCCAGTGTGTGTGTGTGTGTACTGATCACTGCTAAGCTCACGCTCCTCTTATAAAATCTGAAGGGTAGTGGCAGTGGCAGTGAATTTAACCATCTTTCCCTAATAAACAAAGCTAGAGAAAGACAGATGTGGATTCGATCGGCTTCTCATGTGATTAAAAATCCAACAATCCCGCACTCAATTTCAGTGAGACAAAAATAAATCTTAAGCATATACAATCGCTTATTTCTGTTAGTGATGTGTTTTAAAGTTAAACATTGGTCACAACCGATTTTACTTCTAGAATCTGTTCACCATTGGCCTTGTGAAAAAAAAGGGTGCTTAATTCTACACTTGTTAAGTTCTTCAGATCATAAAACTAAAATAAATAACTTACTTGCTAATAATATAATATTGAAATAAATAAAAAATAAAATGTCACTTAAGCTTTCATAAAGAATACTCATTTTATGACTGTTTCCGAGTATTTTAATTGGTGTTGTCAAAGGATGCATCCAAAATAAAGTTTTTGTTTACATTATATATTTGTGTGTACTGTGTATATTTGTTATGTGTATATATAAATACACACATGCATATATATTTAAAAATATGTTATGTTTTTATATTTAATGCTTTTTATAATTTAATTCATATTAATATAAATATATACATTTAAATGCATGTTAGTATTTTTTTTTATATACTGTGTGTGTGTATTTATATACAGATAATAAATATACACAGTACACACACAACTTTGGTTAATTGTTTGGCAGTACAAATTTTTATATTTTGTTTTATTAGGTTAATTAATTCTATTTTTTTTTATTAAAAAAAGTTGCAATATTTGTAAAAATGATCAATCATCTCTCTTTGAATCAATATCTTCTGCACTGCTTTCAACAATTGGTTATTTCAAGAAGTCTCCCCTCATCTTTCATTGGTAAGCCAAACAGAAAGCCCCGCCCCAAACTCACCCCATTGGTTGTGTCAGACTGTCAGGATGCTCAAACAAACAGAACAATGCGGCATCATTTGTGCACCTTTCAGGAAATTCTTGTCTCAGTCAATCTGAAAAAAAGAATTATTCTTAAAATTGAAAAATGACAGACATTTGACTAGACATGGTTTGACCAGACCAGATTACCTCGGCCTCACTATTTACACAAACACTCCTCCGCAGCACAACAGCAGTCCAAGTTCTTCTTTCAGAGTTTATTTCGAGTTCTTGTCAAGATGTTGAGCCAATGAATACGCCTAACAGCAGGGACTGAACATTCAGTTGCTGGAGTTTGTCTCAGACTTCATATCCAGTAGCAACGTGGTGAAGAAAGTGTTAAAGGAACGGGACAGAGCAGGACCAGAGGAGTGTGTGAGGAAGAAGAAGGGGGGCAGACCGCTGGAGTTGATAGACTCCAGATGTGACTATTAGATAAACTCAAGGCAAGGGGTGTGTTTGTAAGTGTGTGTATGTGTGCTTGTGTGGGTGTGTTTATGTTGCTAGAGGGACCCGATAGCGTTTGGGCTTTTCACAAAAGGCAAAAGCAGGATGGAGTGACAGAGTGTACATTCACACAGAGAAATCGCCGAAAGAGCAGATGGGAGGACATTTTTACTGTGTCTGTGAAATGCACAGCTGAACTGAATTTACAACTTTCTGTATTTGTTCTCTGTGTTTCCTTCTTTCACGTCCACAAGAAATCCTTTTCATTTTGCCCTCCTGAAGTCCAGACTGACTGGATCTCAGAGTACACCCACATCCAGCAGTGTTCACATATAGCCTGTCATTGTCCTGTGTTTTCATTCACCCATATTGTGCTCTGTGCTGTCGGACAGCTGTTTCTTTGTACTCTTGCTGGCCTAGTGACAGATCTTCAGTGCTCTAGTCCTAAAGTACTGTGTGCTGGCCCAACATGCAGGACTTTTGATTTGATTTTTCAACAACACATTAATAGTTGAAATGACTGCATTTCTTTCTGTAATTAGGTTCAAGAGGTTGGTAGGTTGCATAGATAAAAATCCTGTTAATTTTCTGAAACTGAGTTTTATACATTATAAACTTTTAAAGACAGATCTATTGTGATGCCATATTGTAATAAACATGGTTCTGTAAAGAAATCTTTACCAAATACATGCCAGTTGAGCACTCAGCGACTGGCCGCTTCAGTGCAAATGAATTTGAACTTTTGAACTGGATTATTTTGTTTAAATCTTTGTCAACAGAAGATCGAATTTAGCAATTTCACTTACAGCTCTGCATCGTGTTTCCTTCTGCAGCATCAGTGAACATTCAAATCTTTTTGTTGCGTACAGTATGTATCCCTCAGTTGTCATCAGTGTGAAAATATGGTTCTCGAAATCATGCAACCCCCTGCAAATGTGCAAAGCATGCTGGAAAACCAAAAACTTAGGTTGAAGCACTGCAAATATAGGGGGGTTTAAAACTTTTGAATAGGATTAAGATGTTCATGTTTTTCTTGTTGTGTTTAAGATTGTATTTTCCCCATTGCTCTTCAAAAGCAGCAGAAGATACTAAAATGTTTCCCAGAAGACAAAATAGGAATATTTTAGAAAGAATATTCTAGACACCCCCTTTTCACCCCGATTTCTTTTCAACCCCCCCACTCTTAATGCATTGTGTTTCCTTCTGGAGAATCAGTGATCATTTGAAACTTTTGCAATAGTTGTGTGTGACTCTCAATTGTCCTCAATGTGAAAATATGGATCTCAAAATCATACATTTCCTGCTGGTTAGGGATCTATATTAGGTGGGCAGTTTAACTGTTCAGGACAAACAAGGGACTCCTGCACAAGCAGTTTGACTTGGTTAGAATTGCTGTATTCCTCAGTTTAAATAGTTTTGGATAAAAAGTCTGCTAAATTATATAATATAAATGTGTATGTATACATTTCTGGTCAGTTTGTAGCTAACAGAGGAAATACATACTGTATGCTTAGATAATTTGATAATGACATGAAGTAAAACAGGATTAGTTTTCATCTACATTTGGGTCCTTTCAAATGTTTTGGCAGCAAACCTCCTTCCAAAGTCCAACTGAAGCAACATCCCAAAAGCATAAATGGTCATTTTTAATACATGTACTTAATTTATTTCTGGAAGTGCACATGCTCCAAGCACAAGGTTGAGCAATTTTCCACAATTCCGGTCCCAGCGTTTATCTTGGCGTAGAACCTTCCTTATGCCATTGAACAAATATATAATCAACATTAACCACAGAAATGCAACTCTTCAAAAGCAAACTACTTCTTCTCGAGTTTAGTGAAAAAAAATAAATATATAGGAAATGGTCTGATTTTCACATTGCATGTGTATTTAATTCAAGCTCTTAAAATATGCAAGATATTTCAGTCTAAATGGACCAGTCCTGAAGAAGAATACATGTTGGTTCCATTTATCTGATTACTAAAATTATGACATTGACATTTTACACATATATACTGAGGTTATGTTTCTCATAGATGACTGTGTTTTAAAAGGATGATGATTTTCAATAATTTTAGTACAAATACTAGTGTAATGTTGTCTTTGACTCAGGATAGACTGGATAGAGGAAAACTATTCCAATAATCTGAGGAAGGAGAGGAAAAGCAGGAAATGAGTTGGAAAAATAAGAAGCAGGCAGATCCAGATTTCCTGTTTGGGTAGGAGTGGGTCAATGTAAATTTCAAGGCAGCGTTATAAGGACCCCATTGTGTAACATGTCCGATGTGTGTGTTAGTGGCCATTACACAGGGTCATGTCTGCTCCCCCCACTCAGGACTCCAGCACTACGGGAAAAACAGTGTTTAAAAAATATAGAGAAAGGAAACCGTAAAAATAAACGAGAAACAACCTCAGGGACAGGAAATGGCATGCGGCACCAAAATGGCTTCCGCTATTTGCACCTAAATCTACAAACCAACACACCGCACCATATTCCTTCCTGTATTAATATAACAAATAACCACATTGCCTGGCAACAGGGCTACATAAACAGTAATAAACTATATAACTTCATTTTAGAAATGGAGATGTTTTTTTTTGTTTGTTTTGTTTATCCTCTGCGTTCAGAGTGCACTACTATTATTATTATTGTTGTTGTTGTTGTTTTGGTGGCCTAATGTGAGGTATATTTGATACCATATGTTATTTAAATGTTTTTGTTATATTTTTATTTATATATTTATTCATGTCAGAGTATCATTTTGCAGTTTACAGTTTTCAAGCAATTTTCAAGTACATCAAATCTTATTTGAAAAAATTCTCAATAGAGCACATAGAGTTTAACAATCTAGACCCGGAGATAAAAAATACCATTAAATAATTTTTTTATCAATTGATTTCTAAACATTTTAAGACTGCTTTGAGGTTTTTAAAGAAATGGGCTCATTTTCCAACTCACCTAAAGTTAAACAGTTGAGTTTAACAATTTTTTTATTCCATTCAGGCTGTAGCTTAGCACATACCATTGAATCTGATTAGACCATTAGCATCTCACACAAAAAAGACCAAAGAGTTTCAATAGTTTTCCTATATTAACTTGACTCTTCTGAAGTTACATTGTATACTAAGACTGATGGAAAATGAAAAGTTGCTTTTTTCTAGGCCGATATGGCTAGGAACTATATTTACTAGATCAAGGAACTTTGCCGCTGTATGACTGCAGCAGGCGCAATGATATTACACAGCGCCTGACAGTAGTCCCCAGCCTACAGACAACAGAAGAGTCAAGCCTTAAAAAAAGAAAAACATTCCAACAACTCTTTGGTCATTTTTGAGCGAGACATTAATGGTCTAATCAGATACAATGATCTATGCTAAGCTACAGCTAACAGTGCTACCACCAGACACTGAGATTGGCTGAATGTATTCAGAAACAGTAAAATCTTTTAACTGAAAATGAGCCTATTTTAAAAAATAGTGAAATGTTCCTTTAAGTGGAGACTAGCGTCATTTCAACTTTGCAAAATCCTGTCTTGGATGTCACCATTATCATGTGAATTAAAGCAGTTATACTTTTGCAGTTGATAGTTTCTACATATTTTGAAATAAACTTGCAGTGGTTACAGGTACGTGCAGTTCATTCCTCCATATATATATATATATATATATATATATATATGATAGAAATGATAACTCATTATTATAACTCAACGCATCATAGGTGGTAGGACAATGTTCCATACAAATCTATGTGTCATAGCTTTCCTGTCCAAACATCTGCATGTTTGAATACCTATACCGATAAGGTCTTACGAAGAAAATCATAAACCATGTGCTGAAGAAGTTATTCAGCAGAGTTTGGCTTGGATCATAAGTGATTTAAAGACACAGATCAAAAATCACTCTTTATAAATCCCTTTCTGAAGGTCACGAAGGTTCATGACGTGGGTCCCAACTGTGTGTTACTGCTCCAGAGTTTAAAAGACCATGTGAAAGCATTTGACGAGTTTAGCTTTTTGTCTTGTGTGGATACATTTCCTGTTGAAACAGGAAGTTGGGCCTGGATGTATCTAATAGCTTTTATCTTTTTCATACACAAAGACAGTAACATTTAGTTTACATCAAAGACATGAGCATGCTGTGAAACAAGTACATAAGAAGCGTGAATATACTTAAAATGCACTTGAATCACTCTTAATTGGATGTTATTTGAAATTGAATTGTAATTTAAGAGTATTAAATGCTGTGAGCTAAACTTAATCTCTAGTAAATCTCTAGCCCAGTTTTATAAACTTAGCTTAAGCCAAGTCTATGCCTTAGATAAAATTTTTAAGCAACTTTTTTTAAAACATGCTGTAGAAGAAAACATAACATGTGTGCTTTTTGACAGAGATAGATTTTAAAATATTTCAGAGCAGGATGAGGCCGCTCAAACATGCAGTTTAGTCTGGGACTTGTATAAACCGGGGTAATTTAATGCTTTCTATTGTCTGTGAAATATGGTGAAATATTCTTTTTAACAATTAACAATTGTTTTTTTTTTTATATGGTAGTCAACATTAAAATAAGTAAATTAAAAAAAGTTAAATATTAATGAATTATAATTTATTTTAAAATAAAAAATGATCACATTAGTACAATTTCCTTAAATATCTTAAGTACACTACAAGGGCACATTTAATGCAATTCAGCACACTTCTTTTTTGCAATTAAAAATAAAACGTATATTCAAGTTCTTTAGTATACTGATACACATATAACAAGTGTACATTATGTCTGAGTCAGCAATATATTGATATTGAAAAGAAAGACAGTAAATTTTAAATATATAACTGTGATAAAAGATCATTTTGTAAGCATTAGGAGCATACTGCCGTACTGACAAACAGATTAAGAGCCATAAAACTCCAGATTTCATGAGTCTTTAATCACTCCAGCCGTGCTGACATTGTGGTTTTGCGGTGTGTGTGTGTAAGTGCTCCAGACTTTAGGAAGAGAACTCTCCCCGTTTCACATTCCCCATCTGAGCGATAAGACCGTGTCTGTGAGCCGTTGTGTTGATCTTCACACACAGAGAGCACACTTTGCTCTGACCTTTACTCTAGCGGTGTGTGTGTGAGGAAACAGTGGGTAGAGTCTCTCTTTTCATCACAGTGCTAATGAGGGTTAGGACACGCTAGCCAGGAAACAGCTATTGTTCCCTGTCCAAGAGCACTGCTACTGGCACACACACACACGTTTGTGAGGAGGTTCATTCAGCAATTCACATTCATAGACTGAAATACTCTACAACATGTCCTATTTACCCCGCTGTCGCACTCTTTTGTAGTCACAGGAATTCAAACACGTGTATTTAATAGCGCATAACTTTCTCCTGCGCTCACTTTCTCACCTTCTTCCCCTCCGCTTCTCTCCATATATTGGCTCTGATAGCTATTAATGTGTCAATCACGGAGCACTCGGTAGGGCATACAGATGTGACAGGCCAGGGCTTTACTGCATTCTGTCATGCTGGTGTTAATGTCTTGGTTCCTTGCAAATATATACAGCATATGTGTTATCAAGCTGTGTTATGTTCATGTTTATATTCAGCGCATGATATCATGCTGTAGCTTTGTTTGCTGTAGTTTCGGCACTGATAGAGCTTCATGGATGAAAAACAGTAGGAAAGAGGGGATGGTTGATGGCTGGATTTCTTGTTTTTGGTTTAATATTTAATATTATTAATTTAATAATTATGACATTTTTATTTTAAGGCAGCTTACTGTATAAAGCATACAACAAAAATAATATTTATTTTGGCTAAAATTAGTGCTGTTTTAATATTAATCACATCCAAAATAAATGTTTTTGTTTACATAATATATGCGTAATTACTGTGTATATGTATTATGTACATATAAACACACACACACATGTATACATGTATGTTTAAGAATAATATGTTATATTGGTATGTTACATAAATTTGTAATAAGTTTATTATTAAAAATATTTAAAACATTATATAAATATATACATGAAAATATATTTTCTAAATATATACAGAATGTGCGTGTGTGTGTATAAACACAGTATATATATATATATATTCGCATACACATAATAAATACACAGTACACACACACACATATTTATTTTAATATACGTATTTTATACACACACACATTATCTATATTATTTCTAATTATTCTAATATACACACACAAATATGAATATTCTAAATTAATAAATAGTAATGTTTAAAATATATTTTATTTTAATCTTAGCAAACTGTACAAAGCACACGCATATTGTACTAAATATAAAATGCTATTTATTTTATGGAAAACTTAAATCTAATGTACTGTCCAAACTTAATGGATACTTAATGAATAAATCTCAGAACAGTGATGCAGAACTGCAGGAAATAAGTATTTAATGTGTTTTGATTTTAAGTTGTTATGAAATTAAAACAGATCCTATAAACGTTTTTTAACACACTGTTTTTAAAGTACCTTTTTAAGTTGGTGTAATAACTAAAAATATATTCTTTGCTCTTGTTTTGAGGAGGCTGGAACAATGTTGAGCCATTATGAAACTTGAGTTCATCCTCAAAATTCCCTTATGGCCAATAAAAAACAGGCAAGAGTTTCAGAGGTTAATTTGTCAGTATTAAGCGTGTGAATCCATATTTTGACGGGTGAATATGCTGATAAGTGCTTTAACACATGGACAAAAGCAAACACAGAGATCCGGGCCAGGACAGAGGCGACAGGAAACACTACCTTCAAAGCTTGTACTGGATATTAATATTTACGGTTTGACTCTTGATGGTGTATCTTCACTGTGGGAAGAATCACTTTAAAAGCTTTGACTGTTTAAAAAGAGCATCTCTGCTTTCTTTTTTGACGTGTGTCTGTTTTCTTTGCTTGAGGGATCTGCCTCCTTTTTGAGCCCGAGGACCAGGTGTGGTTTGAGGTATATGGTTTAAAAAAATGCAGGAAATCTCTTTCTTTCCCAAACAGAAACAGAACAGAGTAAACTATTTTGAAGGCAGGGAAAGGGTCTTGGGGTCAGTGGCATATAAATGTGTTTCATATTGTATTTCGTGTTATTTTATGCTGATATGAACTGGTTGTTTTTGGACGCCAGTAATGTTCAGCATGCACAAACATGTAGCTTCCTTTTCATTCAAAGCACATATGTATTCATCGTTTGTCTTATATTGAAAAGTCAAAAATAGCATTTATTGCTAAGGTGTAGAAAAAATTAAACAGAAAAGTGTAATCTGTGGGAAATCTACTCAAATAAAACAGTTAGAGTGCATGTAAGCCGATCTGCTCAAAGGTCTCTGTGTTTGTCTGTTTCTCAGGGATCTCAGGAATAACTTGATCAGCACCATCATGCCTGGAGCCTTTCTGGGTCTCACAGCTCTTCGAAAACTGTAAGTACACCTTAAAATCATAATCTGTTGTTAGAACAGGACACCAGTTACACACTTTACCAATAATAGGGCAGTAATTGCATTAGTTTTCACTTACAAAACCTTTTTACTGTTAGGGGCCGTTCACACAGAGCCTTTTTCCTTTCAAACCTACAATTTTCCATTGTTTTTTAATGTAAACACACCCTAGATGGACATGTAAGAATGCTGTGTTAGCATCTTTTGCAGCGTCTCGCACATGAGCCATGTATTTTTAAGACATCTAAGGTTTTTAAGAGTCAAGAACTCACGCTCATCAATGTCAGTTCCAGAACCGTAAAGGAGTCAGAAAACAGTAGCATGTTGGCATTGCAATTGTATTTATATATATACTTAATCTGCAATTAAAGTGTGAATGTGTTTTATTTTTAACAGTACAAATGTACTTTTTAAGGAGAAAGAAGTGCATGTTCTAGTACCTATTTCTTTCAAACTCTTCAACACATTGAAACAAATTTACTATTTATTTTTTAAGTAAAAAAAGTTCAATCAGTCATACTACTAGTCAAAATGTAAAATAAATGTTTTTATGTATTTGAAAGAAGTGTTTTATGCTTCCCATGGCTATATTTAGTGAGCGAAAAACTATTTTTAATATCGATAAAAAATAGGAATTTTTTTTTGAGCTACAAATCAGCATATTTGAATGATTTCTCAAGGATCATGTGTCACTGAAGACTGGAGTAATGATTATAATTCAGCTTTAAATCACAGGAACAAATATACAATAGAAAAGAGTTATTTTACATTGTAATAGCATTTTGCAATATTACTATTTTTACTGTATTTTTAATCTAAAAATAAATATAGCCTATAATCACTGTAATGAACTATAATGTAAGTAGTTTGAAAAGTTACTGTTTCAAAGTTTGAAACACTGATCACTGTATAATGATTGCTGCATGATGAAGAATTTTCTGAAGTTCTGAAGCACAGATTCATGTTCTTGCTAAACTGGAACACAGAATAACAATTCCTCTGATATACTGTAATCTGTACAGTGACCTCTCCAGTAACCGAATTGGCTGCCTGACCTCAGAAGTGTTCCAGGGACTTACCAACCTCACAAAATTGTAAGCCATTTTTTTCTGAAACATATATTTATTGGAATACAAAAACACTGAAGATCAGTATCGCTCTTGAGAGTGTTGCTGTGTTCTACAGAATAACATATGATACACAAAGCGTCTTTTGTAAATAATGCATTTTATAATGTATAATAATAATTCTTGTTGTATTTAAGAGTTGCAAAATGTGTTCTTATATTATAGAAACATCTCTGGAAACATCTTTTCCTCTCTGGATCCACATTTGTTTATGGATTTACACTCTCTGAAGCTGGTGTGAGTTAAAGTGAATGTTCTAGTGGAGCACATGCTCGTTTTTTTTGTATAGAAAGAGATATTCCTGGGATTTCTAGCATTTTCATAATTTTATAATGCACAAAACTAAGACATAAACAAAGTACATATCTATAATTCACAACTGTATTCACATTGTTAGCACTAAGGTCATGATTAACTCTTCAGCATGACATACAGTCACATTTAAAATGTGTAAATGTCTTTGTATTAAATAAGCACAATTTCTTAATTCCTTCAGTTAAGGTTTAAGAAATATTGCATTTGTTTAATTAAATAAATACTTGTATAGTCTTCTTCTGAACAACAAGCTTTATTTAATTCTTATTTCCAACTGTGTGCTCAATAGGAACTTTCATTCTGAGTTCCTGTCATGTGACTGCGATCTGCGCTGGGTCCCAGGCTTTTTCCGCAGCAGTTCAGCTCGGCTAGGGGATGAAACACTGTGTGCATATCCCAGAAGACTTCAGAACAAACCCCTGCGACTTCTGAGGGAGACTGACCTCAGCTGTGGTGAGCAAAATTAATATCAGTATTGTACAATATCATATTCAATTATAAGTGAAGTGACTTGTGGCCAGGTATGGTGACCCATAAATTTGTGCATTTAACCCATCCAAAGTCCACACACACCGCAATGAACACACACACAGAGCAGAGCAGTGGGCAGCCAATGCTGCAGCACCCAGGGAGCAGTTGGGGAATGGTGCGTTGCTCAAGCGTCTCACCTCAGTTGTGGTATTGAAGGTGGAGAGAGTGCTGGATATTCACTCCCACCACCTACAATTTCCGCCGGACCTGGGACTAGAACCTGTAACCTTAGGTTGTCCAACTCCCTATCCATTAGGCCACGGCTGCCCTCTGTACATACAATTTGCATATTTGAATGGAATTTACTGCAATGTACTTATTTGTTAAAAAAAGATATGCTCTCTCTCTATATACAGGAGACTGGGGCTAGTTGTTACCTTTTTTACATCAGTAAAATTACATCAAATAAATAAATATTCTATATATATATATATATATATTAGTGCTGGGCAAGGATTAATTGCATCCAAAATAAAAAAGTAAAAAAAAAAGAAGTTTTTGTGTGCATTACATATATGTGTGTACTGTTTATATTTATTATGTTTATATTTAAAGACACACACATGCAGTATATAGAAATATGTATTTAAATATATATAATTATTTTCATATAATTTATATTATACATAAATATATTTAATATATAAACATAACCTATTTTTCTTAAATAGTATTTATATATACATAATACAGTAAATATACAGTAAACACAAATATGTGACCCTGGACCACAAAACCAGTCGCTGAGGTTTATTTGTAGCAATATCCAAAAATTCATTGCATGGGTCAAAATTATTTTTTATAATTCATTTTAAAAATCATAAGGAAATTGAGGAAAGATCACGTTCCATGAAGATTTTTTGTAAAATCCTTACTGTAAACATATCAAAATGTCATTTTTGTTTAGTAAAATGCATAGATAAGATATTCATTTGGACAACTTTAAAGGTGATTTGCTCAGTATTTAGATTTTTTTGCACCCTCCAGATTCCAGATTTTCAAATAGATGTATCTCGGCCAAATATTGTCCTATCCTAACAAACCATGTATCAATAGAAAGCTTATTTATTTGATATATATAGTTTTGTAAAATTTTACCATATGACTGGTTTTGTTGTCCAGGGTCACATATATTATGTAAATAAGTACTTTTATTTTGTAACGCAATTATCTGTTGCCCAGCTCTAATATATCTATAATCTAATATATCTAAGTTATTTATATTATATATCTATAATTTCTAATATATTTATAATCTAACAGATATAATAGATTATATATAATATTTTATTTACATGTGGCTATTCGAATATGACTATTTTATTTTTACTTTTGAGGACATAAACTGTTATTGTCACATTATTTATGGCAATACTGACAATGATCACATTATTATTATTATTATTATTATTATTATTTAAAGGGTTTTATTGGACTTTGACTTGCAACTTCCCGAAACAATAAATCACGAAATTTATTCAGTATTAAAACCTGCATAATTGAACATTAACAACAACCTCTTAGGCTTTGATCAGTTTTGGTATTTTGGCAGAGCTGCAATGTTGCTCAATCCTTGTGTTTTAGCCAGCTAAGATCAAGTAAATTTGCTTAAAAATTCTCTGTTTCTTTGGCTTTTGCCACAGGGGTCTGATTGTATTTCACAGTGACTTTCTGTTAAGCCTCATCTCTTCTTTCTGGTAGACATACGCTGCATTTTTCCGAGTCCTGGGCCTCAAACAAGGGCTCCTGTTACTGTTTTAATATCAGCTCATTTCGCCATCTCTTCCTCTGCTGCCCTTAAACATATTTATGTTGGCCAAAAGCACATAGCTGTGACCGACTAGGAAAGATCCCTCTGTGGGTTTGCAGTTGTGAATACATATCCTCAGTCCTCGACAAGGGACTGATTCACCCAGGCTGTTTCACAAGAAAAGCTGATTTTGAATGATTACACGGCAACAAAACACACAAAGAGCTTTCTTACACCTACTGCTACTTGTGTGCGACAAAGAATACAGAGGAGATGACTAGCAGTGCAGACTAAAGATGAAAACAGAAATAATTGATTCATAAAAAACCCCGAAGGTGCAAAAAACAAAAGGACCAGAATAAAAAGGAGACAGTGAGAATCCACACGCAATTAAATCTATATCTGCACTTTACAGATGATAACATGGGCATATTGTTTCATTTTAATTCGAATATTTCAGATACTCATGATGTACTATTCTATTTTGAAATAGAATAGGTCAAAAAATATACTTACCAAGGCTACAGTATAGTACAGTGATCGAAAATGCAGAGTTGTCTCATAAACACGCAATTTAGACTTTTTGTCTCGTAATTGCAAGAAATAAAGTCAGAATTGCAATATCGGAATATCATTTTTTTTCCTAATAGTATATTGTTTATCTTTTCAATGCTTTTTCTCCTCAGAGGGTCCGCTGGAGCTGCACACACTGTCTCTGTTACCCTCGCTGCGACAGGTTGTGTTTAAGGGAGACAGGCTGCCTTTCCACTGCACTGCTTCACTGGTGGACAAAATCACTGCTCTTCACTGGCGACACAACGGACAGCCTGTCACCTCTAACCCTACGGATGGAGTTCACCTGGAGGAGAGTGTACAGCATGACTGCACCTTCATCACCAGGTAACACATACATGAATAAACCAAACATGATTTACTGATGTATGTGACCCTGGAACACAGAAATATCATAGATATATTTGTAGCTATAACCATGGCTCCAATCATGTTCCATGAGTATATTTTTGATTTTTGAAAGAGTATTGCAATTTTGAAATAGCTATTGTCCATTTGAACATATTTTAAAATGTAATTTATTCCTGTGATGCAAAGCTAAAATAATTATTTCTTTCTTCAGTGTCACATGATCCTTCAGAAATCATTACAATATTAAGTACGGCTTAATATTTTTTTGGGCAAAAAGTGTATGCACAAGGGAAGAGAACAGACCAGAATTATAGGGAAGCAACATGATGTGAAAAGAAGAGATGAGTCTAAATTAAACAGTGGTCTGAGAGATTACATTTAAGAAAAAAAATAAAAATAAATGCAAAAATAGTAAGCACTGAATATGTTTCTGTTCTGTTGCAGTGAGCTGATCCTGTCAAACGTGCATGTGGAGGCGAGCGGTGAGTGGGAGTGTGTGGTGTCCACGGGCCGCGGGAACGCCTCACGCAGTGTGGAGATAGTGGTTCTGGAGAACAGCGCCTCCTTCTGTCCGGAGCAGAGAGTGACTAACAACCGAGGGGAGTTCAGGTCAGAAATTCGTCCTGCAGCTTATCTGTGGCTTAATAATGCTCCTCTAGAAAAGTCTGGCAATGTGTGATCTGTTTAACCTCTTTGGCTTCAGGTGGCCTAGAACTCTGGCTGGCATCACTTCCTACCAGCACTGTCTGCAGCTGCGCTACCCCTCCTTAACTATAGGAGGTGGTGTGGAGCAGAAGAAGGCTTCTCGTAACTGTGATCGCTCTGGACGGTGGGAGGAGGGAGACTACTCTCAGTGCCTCTATACTAATGGAATAACACGGGTCCTGCACACCTTCATACTGGTTTGTCACATTTTAGCTTAGAGTCTATAGTTTTATTTCAATTGTGGTGCTCGTTTCTCATTGGTTCCCACTTTTTTCTGGATCGGAAATGCTCTAAAACGGCAGCTTTGCCAGACTAACTTTGCTTGCGAAGTGAATGTAGCATCAAAAGAAGTATGGCTGGGTCCATGCTAGTGCAGATTAATAATATGTAAGACAATTAAAGCTTGCCATAAGATAGTACTTAAGTGCAATGTTAATGCATGCTGCAGTTGCAAAAAAAAAATATATTTAAAGTTTAATTTTATATTGAATGCAGTTGGGCTTGAAAGTGTTTATTAACCCCACTTAAATAGGACTGAAGTTAAATGTAATAAATAAATATTACCGATATTGATTTTTAAATAAGTGTACAGACGAATAAATGGACAAGTATTTATGTAACTAAAATGCTAAAGATATTTTCATGTAATTTTAATTTAAACTTATATGTTATGTATTCAACATTATTTCTATTTACACATTTAAAATGATAACATTTAAATTTAGTACATGCATGATATATTGGTTTTAAACTTAAACATTAAGTAGTTTACATGTCCTTTAGTATCAAAATAAATATATTTTAAAACACAACATTATTAAAACAGTGATTTAAAATGTTACAAAATACATTTTAAATTTTACATTATTACAAAACTAACTTTTTAAAAGTATATTAAAAAACATACTGTAGTTTATTTATTTAATTAACATTCTAAGTGCTAATTCAATACTATTAATAACACTACTTTTTAGTGTTATACTGTACATCCTAGTAGTGAAAAATAAATATTATTATTATTATTATTTTTGCACAATATTTCGCTATAAAAATATAATTTTATTATGTTTTTGAAAGAAGGCTTTTATACTAATTTTATATTTTAAGGCTGGATTAATTGGATCAAAATACAGTAAAATAGTAAAATTATTACTATTATTATTATTATTATTATATTTAATTATTTATTTTAATTTAATTTTAATGTATATATAATTTAATCCTGTGAATTTTCCGCTTCATTACTCCATTCTTCAGTGTCACACGATCCATCAGAAATCCTTTTAATATATTTTTATAAATTCTATTTTCATAGTTAACTCTCTACTTCTCACTCAGATGCCCATGAACATCTCCAACGCGGTGACTCTGGCACACCAGGTGCGATCATACACTCTGGATGCTGCTGGCTTTACAGACACGGTGGATGTTCTTTATGTGGCCCAGATGATGCACAAATGCATGGACTATGTGACAGAACTGCATGAGGTATGTAGGACACTGTATTCAGCAGCATATCTATTGCATTGCATTTGTGTCCTTACGTAAATGTGCACTCCTTCTTCCCAGCTGTCTGAGGTGCTGGTGGAAATGGGCAGCAACCTGATGCAGGTAGATGATCAGATTCTGTCTCGAGCCCAGAGAGACGAAAGAGCCTGCAGTTCAGTCGTCTACATGCTGGAGACTCTCGCCTGGCCTCAGCTGCACTCTCACGCACAAGACTTCTCTAAAGTATGTTTTTAAATTGCACATATAAATTATTCTTTTATTCAGCTAGTATGATCGTCAATTGCTATTTAAAAATGCTATTTTAAATAAATGCTGTTCTTCTGAACGTTGCATTTATTATGGAATCCTGATTAAACACAGTGCGTAATACAAATGTATGTTTGACACAATATAGTATAATAAAAATAATGAGTAATGTTATCTGAGCACCAAATCAGCATATTTCCTCACTTTCTTAGAGTTCTCGTAACATTGTGATGGAGGCTCACCTGATTCGTCCTGCTCATTTTACTGGCATGACCTGCACAGTCTATCAGAGAAGAGAGGTGGCAGGAGGGAACCAGGGGAATGATGGGATTGAATCATCTCTTGAGCAGCAACTGCGATTTCGCTGCACCACAGGAACACACAACACCTCACTAAATGCTTTTCATCTCAAGGTTTGTCATGTTTTGTGTATAAGTGTACACTTCTGTATATATTTACACTGAAAGATAGACAAATAGATAGATTCCAGATTCCACTGTTTTTCCCTAAACTTAGACAAATTGATACATATCTCTCCCGTCTCAATGCGTGCTCTTAATTGCTCTATCGCATGGCACAATGTTTAGCTTAGCTCCATTCATTCCTTAGAATACAAACAGGGATGAAACCACCAAACTTTAACATTTTCCCTATTTAAAGATGGTTACATGACTAGTTACACGAGTAAGTATGGTGACACAAAATAAAATGTGGCAATTTTCTGAGCGGATAAAAAATACGCAGTAATATTACCACTCCTGAAAACTCCCCTTCCCCTCTCACTTCTGTCAATATAACCAAGGAGTGATGATATTACTGCACCGAGGTCGAAGTGCTGCAAAGTGCTCTTCCGCCATGCATTATAGTTATTTATTATACTGTACTGTTTAAGTCCAACTAAAGTTATAGTGATGTACATTTAAATGTGCTAAAGTGGAATTATTGCAAGTATATTTCTTACAGACTGATATTATCTAAAGATCAAACAATCCTCATGAATAGTAACATTAAAACACATTTTAGGCTTGATATTTAGCAAATGTGCATTGTGCACAAATTAAGTCCAAATTAAGTTTATACTGTATGATCATTTTTATATCAGTAATCAAAAGCAATGTGTCAATAGAATTTTAACTAGACTTAGTAAATGTATTTAAATAATTGTATTTTCAAATTTATTATTTTTTTTATTGGGCACTAGGGCCTAAATCATTACATTCAAGCATGAGAGTATTTTATCAATAGTAAGTACTAAATTGCTGCTACTTCACGAAGGGAAGCTTTTTGTTTTACAGGGGAAAATGTGTTTTTGTGTTGGCTAAAAAAAGTTTATTGTCATAATCATGTGTCTACCACACTGGTACTACTGCTGTTTTATACATGTAAAAATCACTGAAACACATCGTTTTTGTTGGCCCTTACTTTATCTTGTGTTTCTCTCTCTAGAATGCAGTGGCTCTTGCTTCAGTGTCTCTTCCTGCCTCTCTATTTCCGCCAAACGCTCCTCCTGACTGTAAGCTACAGTTTGTGGCATTCCGCAGTGGAAGATTCTTCCCATTTACCAGCAATTTCACAGGACATTCGGACCTTGCCCGCAGACGTGGCGTCAACACTCCAGTTATCTACGTTGGCCTTGGTGGGTTGCCTTTGCCTCGAGCATTCAAGCGATTGAAAACATTCATCAAATTTTTACAATGTACTGATGTAGTACATGCATTTTGGGAGAAGACCAACACGGTTTACCCTTGGATTTTTAGAAACCTTTAAGAGCACAGATATAAACTTTCCTGCTTTCTCGCTCTCCTTTTTTTCAGATGGATGTAGCATGTGGAATCAGTCCGACCCTATTATCGTTTCACTACGACACACGTCACCTGGAAATGAACCTGTTGCTGCCCACTGGAGCTTTCAGGCGCTGGAGCATCATGGGAGTTGGAGTCTGGATGGCTGTCAGGTGGCCCACAGTGATGCTTCCACCTCTACACTGCGCTGCTCTGTGCTGAGCAATTACGCAGTACTTCAGGTAACAACTTTATAAAATACAAATAAGCCCTGTGAGTACTGTTATTTTTATGCCTTCTAAGATATACATTTCAGGCCAACGTCTCACATATCCTTCATGTTGGATCCCAAAATGCATTGTGCTGAGCTCTGATCTTAGATGATCAACATTGCAACACAAATGTCAATTGTATATTTAAAAATGTAGTATTATATTTCAGTCAGACCTCAAAAATGTTAAATCAATCAAAAAATGGACGCTAACTGACACCAAACACCATTGGATTCAATCATAATTACTAATTGAGTGATATGTTGGGTTGCTTGTTATATCAAGTATGAGATTTTATGACTGTTATGATGTTGCCTTGAAATGTAGGAAGTCAACATAAAGGCAGCTCAGTAGTTTTTGGAACAGAACCAATGATACAATGGAATTGAATGTCTAAAATATATCATTGGGATTTATTATTATACTGTATGTCCATCCATTCATTTGTGTAATTGCTAACTAAGAGCAAAGAATATCAACTTACTTAATAGCCTGGTTGTGGTTGGTTTTAACTAATTAATAATATAATCCTACTCTGTCTACACATATTGTATAGTCGGTCCTTTACTTGAGGGGGATAGGTCTCTTACTACAAACTGATGTGTTATCCAACATTCACCATGACTTGTGTCAAAGGATTATAATGTTCAGCTATGTCCTACACTGTTTTTATTATTGGGGTAATTTGGTAATAGATGGTCTATCTTGGCCACTGGTTTAAACTTCTTGGCACTGAATTACCCATATTTCACAGTACCTCAAAACTTTTTATGAGAAAAAAGGTCTATATTTAAGTAGCTATTTTTCTTCACAAAAAATTCCATTTGTTACTATCAATATCAGCAGTATTGGCCTAGAAGATGGAATCTAAACAGGAAATAAGGGGCATATTCTTACACCTATGTCATGTATATGAATTTTTAAACGATTCTCTCTCATTTTCACTGTCAATGTTTCAGGAGATGCCAGATTTCCCAGGTTCACCTTTGATTCCAGTGGAAGTGCTCCATCCAGTGATCTACACCTGTACTGCAGTTCTGCTCCTCTGTCTCTTCACAATCATCATCACCTATATACTGCATCACAGGTATTTGTATCACTTTGTTAAAATGGGATCATTCTGAGACTAAAAACATACACTACATGGCCTAATGAATGCTATTACACCCAAAAGCTCAAACTAAAAGTAAACAGTTCTGCAGACTGTGACACAAGTCTGTCATTGCATGATTTGTTATTACTTTAAATAGCCAAAGATGTTAAACTAATAGCGAACATTCATCTGAAATTTGCTGTGTGTATTTCTGCCTTCAGCTCCATCAGAATCACCAGGAAGAGTTGGCACACGCTCCTGAACACTAGTTTCCACATCGCAATGACGTCTGCAGTATTTGCTGGAGGCATCACTCTGACAGGCTACCCAGCTGTGTGCCAGGCAGTAAGTCTCCATTTTACATCTTACATAATAATTATGTATTGTTACATTATTATGAAAATAAAAAATTGTCATGATTTTCTTTACTTTAATCAGTTTCAAAAACAAACTGATGAAAGCTATTCATTAATGTTTAAAACAACATGAGGGTGAATAAA
>JAUCMT010000154.1:17267002-17292895 GCA_032357475.1 Enteromius thamalakanensis | reverse complement strand
AATAAATAAATAAATAAATAAATAAATAAATAAATAAATTTATTTATTTATTTATTTATTTATTTATTTATTTATTTATTTATTTATTTCCAGTGAACTATCTCTTTAAGTGCCTTTCCAGGCTTTTCAATGTTGTTTCATAAACAAACTAAGAGTGCAATATTGTACAGAATATAAAAGCAAAACAGTAAAGAAAAATCGAATATAAAAATAAGTGTTTACAAAGACAAAATCAGTAAACTAACTTTTATTTAGCGTTGTACTAAAAAAATACATTAGCTAGACATTAAAATATTATCTGATATTTTCTTATGCACTAATGAATTATAACTTGTGGTATTCATGTATTTTTAATGTTTGTGTCAGGTGGGAATTGTTCTTCACTACTCATCTCTATCCACTTTGTTATGGATTGGAGTTAGTGCCAGAGTCCTCTATAAAGAGGCCTTATTAAGGACACCACAGCAGCTAGAAGGAGAGTCTGCTGTACAACCAACCCAGCGGCCCATGCTCAGGTCAGTTAAATCATAATGAATGGCTGGACGTGTTAGATGCTTAATAGCAGGTTGTTTTCAGAAATATATCTTTAACGAGCACACTAAAATTCTTTCTATAACAGTGCCCAGAACAAGAACACAGAACAAGAATTATTTGTAATGTAGTCAATAGGCCTATTTGGACTGTATTTGTTTTTTACGACAATTACAAACATTTCACTTATCCTTTGATTAGCAAGGTAACAGTTTAGCATACTAGCTTAGAACTACACTACATTTTGATAAGGCTTTAAAGAAGGTGGATATGATTCAGTGGGGGGTGGTTTTGTCAAACAACAGAATCCCTTGTCCTTGCATCTGAATATGTGCATTTTATGACAGACAGTTCATGCAAAAATCTCTTTATTCTTGAGAAACAATACATTTTGAAAGCCTGTAAGTTGTAATTGTGTGAACATCGCATGTAATAACATTAACATCAAATATTCTTGACACCAAGTGTATGGGTTCGGCCAGAGCTCTTTCAGTATTCAGAGCGGTTGTCATACCTCAAATCAGTCCAAAATATTGACAGTTTTATGGGCAGACGTTATATTGAATTAGCACTTCCTGAGTAGAAACTATTGATAGGCGTGTACAGGAGCAAAATGGGCTTTTGAGTGCAACTGAATGGACCACCATGATGTAAAACCTAATCAAAGACCTCCATTGTCCAGATAAAAGCTGATTCCCATCTGCTGTTGTGGAGAGTCAGACGGAGGAAAAAGAGAGCAAATGGGGGCAATGGAAAAAGATAAAAGTGGACGGAATAGTTGTAAATCAAACTAGGGACAGGACTAGTTAAGGCTAACTTTCACATGTCCTCAGAGACGTGCATGCAAATATATTCTTCTCCTATAGTCTGTGTTCTCTGTTTTTACCCTAGACCTCCGTGCTCTCCACATTCCCTGGGGAGGTCTGGCCAGATCCCACGCCTCCCTCCTGGGATAAATCCTGTTATGTTTCCCCTCTCTCCTACACTGTCTGGAGCCCAGACTTGGCTCTTCATTGACAGACAGTGACACAGAACTGCCTAATGTATAGACCACACAATTTTTTTAGGCCAAGTAAAGGGCAAAGGCCAAAGAGAACATCTGTAGGAAATATAAGGACAATATAAGGATAGGAGAATTACGCACGCATAAATTCTTGTTTTAATATGATTAAAGTGTTAACATGGTTGGCAATGGACCACTAACAAAATGATCACTAACAGTTTTCTTTTCTCTATCTTTGTTTCCCTCAATAGGTTTTATTTGATAGCTGGTGGGGTCCCACTCATCATATGTGGTATCACTGCAGCTGTAAACATCAGTAACTACGGAGACAACATTCCTTAGTGAGTTTGCTCTTGTCTAGCTATAAATGTTTGTATTATCAACAACCTACATGCTAACATTAAAACACTGATTCTTGATTTTTGTATTTTTGATAAAAAAAAATACAGCCTTGATGAGCATAAGAACTGTTGACATGCATTCTGACATGTTGAAACATATATGAGTGATAAGCAAAACATGCATTTCATGAGAAACATAATGAAAAGATTAATCCAGATTTCATTTCAGTGTTTGTCATTTGTGAGACAGTCCTACAAATCACACAGTAATTAGGCCTTTCACAATGATATTGTTGTTAGGAATTTTATGATGTTTTTGTCACATTACAGTGTTACAGATAGACTGGCGACACTTAATATAAAATAAAATTGTCTGAGCTCATACTTTTTTATTAGCTTCTGTTCTTTCACTGTCTAATACTTATTGCAGATTTATTACACATGGTAGGGCGCTCCTTACAGGCTCTTTAAAAAGTGTCTGTTTTGTACAGAGCTTGCTTTGTGTTTCTGTTATTTGACTAATTACCGCCTTTGCCCTCTCTGACCTTTTTCACTGCTCTTGACCTTTTGGCAGCTGCTGGTTGGTATGGCAACCCAGTTTCGGAGCCTTCTACATTCCAGCTGGATTGATCATTCTTGTGACCTGGATCTACTTCCTGTGCACTGCTTTCTGCCTGAGGCGCCGAAACTTCCAGGAGTCCAAAGATCACCCTTGTTCCGCCTCCGACCCCTCAACCTTGCCTGAGAGCCAACCGGCAGTCAGCGGCAGCACCAGCCTGCTCTCGACAGACTCTGTGGTGGGCCCGGTGCATGCTGGGATGACGGTGGAGGACCAGTATTCATTGAAGGTCCAGTGTTTGGCGCTGATGGCAACGCAGTTTGTGTTTATGGGGCTGTGGTGCTGTGGTGCTATGGCCGTTTGGCACGTGGATAGAGAGCGGAAACTCTTCAGCTGCCTTTATGGAGGAACGGCTACTGGATTAGGGATCTTCTTGGTGCTCCATCATTGTTTCAAGCGTTTGGATGTTCAGGCGGCATGGCTAAGTTGTTGCCCCGGGCACCGCCACTCCCAACCCATGCCAGCTTATTCCCACCCTTGCACTGCCACCGTAGGTGTCCAGAGTGCCTCGGAAAGAGGCTCCCAACTTTTTGTAGGATGCCATCCGCCGACGGACACCAACAATTATTCTTCTTCTGCCAGGTCGTCTTCTACTCAAAGTGGAACGACGAGCATGACCGCCGGGCCTTGCAAACTCACCAACCTACTACAAGTGACACAGGACAACATGAATAATACCACACGAGTGCCAACAGGAACTAATACCAACACAAGCACGAGCACCGAGAACAATAAACCTGCCAACAATCTGCTTCCCAGTCTACTGCCCATCCAGCAGCCTCAAAGAAGGAAGGCTTGTAGTAGAACAAGGGGTGGCAATACCCAATACCATCACAGAGGGGACGGTAAGGGGCACTACCGCCTCAAAGCTCTCAGAGCGGGTGGAGGAGGTAGCATGGGCGCTTTAGGACCTTCTGGGACGGAGCAATCAAACATCCACCATCTACACAAACACGCTTCCAGTGAGAACGGAAGTCTACGGAATAGCCATTCAGAAGGTCAAAACGGCCTTTTGACCAATGGGCGACACAGAGGGGAGGGACTAGCGACGAGCCCTTCGGAAGGTAGCGATGGAGGTAGCAGTGGAAGTAGAAAACCTTTTCCTCTGTTGCCTTCGGTGGCGAGCAGGTCAGCCACGCAGCAGAACGCTCAACGGCGCAGCGCTAGCAAAGACAATCTTAAACTGGCCGCCACGGCTGAGAGAGAATCCAAGCGGAGCTCGTTCCCTCTAAACGTGGCATCAAATGTCACTGCAACAGCCTCGCTGATGACAGTTTCAGCGCCAAATGGAACACTAAAGGGATCGGTGGTGGAACTGGACACTAGCGGAACTGACCAATCACAAGGTTCGGTTAGTATGAAGAGCAGGGTATGGAAGAGCGAGACAACCGTATAGTAGACTTTGAAGGTTTCTTGAAGGTGTGAACTGTATGCTAGCAGCCAATGCATGGATTTCTTTCTCCACAACTCTGCTAAAAAACTAGTTTAAACCAGTCTAAGACGGTTTGATGGCTTAGTTCGTCTGTGGGCTTGTGTTGGACATTTTTGAGCCAATAAACATCAACTTGGCTTGGCTGGGAGACCAGTCTAACAGTGTTGTAGAACTTACGACTGGACTGATGCCTATATTTTATGGTCTTTCTTTGGATTGTGGTCTCAAGTAATACATGAGTTGTTAATACTGTGGATGCATTTTGTAGTATGTGCACACTTGAGACCCTCTTCAGTTCAGGTCTTCACATTTCAAGGTCCTGTTTCGTCCAGTTTCAAGTATTACAACACTGGAACTTAGGCTGGTTCAATCAGGGTTTTTTTTTCAGTGTCAATCATGCTAAGAGCTAATGGCATGCATGCTAATAAGGAGAAGTTGTGTGAGGCTGTTTTATATTAAAAAAATAAGGGGTGTGTATGCAAAACCTGACTCCTTATAAAGACAATGGTGCAGGAGTTGTTTTGCCAAAATATGCAAAATATTTTTGTGTGCTTTTGTTTTCCTGTAATACCACTTAACCTAACTACAGAGCTCTGCATTTGACTTGGGGGGGTGTTTCTCCCCCTGGATGTCATGTGCAGGGCTCTTTTCCTAACAAACTGTTTAAACATTATGTTTTTTTTTAATATTGAATATGTCAAGGGATCTGAACCTAAAGTTCAACCATTTGGCTGTGTTGATCTTTGTTTCTGACTATGCATATTGATCAGGATGGAGGAACGTCTGCTTGTTACCTAAGCTTTCTTGTTCAGTCCCTTTATGTCTTTGTCTTGTGTGTTCATATGTTTTATATTTACACTATTTCATTTACATGTCTGTAAGAATGTACATTGTGTTATGTATGTATTGTTTGACCATTACAGTGTTTATTCAACTCTTTGGCACTAATAAGCAGCTTTTGACATCAGTCCCACAGAAATATACAAAACAAAGGCTTGCCATTGATCATCCATCCCCAACATTTCTATCCAAATTTTAACTGCTGCTGGGAATGTCGTTCTTACTCTTCTGATGTCCTTTAGCAGAAAGTGAACTATTGCATGCAGTTTTTAATGAGTAGGAATCCTTTTGGAAAATGTTGCTTAACACTGCCCTCTATTGGGCCATTCCTGCCATTGATCAAATGCACTGAATATGAATGCTGTTGATGGACAAATGATATCAACAAAGTGACAGCTGCTCCGGATGTCACTACAGATTTACTAAGGGATTTGATAATGAAGAGCAAGTGTTTGTCCGTACATGTTCTGTTGTAGCACCATGTGTAACATGGGCTTTTTTAGCACTTGGTTCAGGTTATGAAGAGAGCATTTGGCATATTCTTTGAAATAATAACGTATTTATGTTATACATATCAGTATTAATAGTGATGTAATTGTAACTGTCATTATGCAATTTTTTTGATATCAGTATTTTACAGAGGATTGGCCTTATCAGTTTTATAAACTCTTTGTTTTAGTCTAAAAGCACACTAGCAATCAAAGCCAGGTCTCCCACGCTTTTCGCCCCTTCAGATTATTACCATACATAGAGCAGGTTTTGTTTATTACAAAGCACTGTTCATCCCACAAATGGTAAGCACCAAGAACCACCAATCAACCTTCTTATGCAATGTTCTGAGGAGCAAGGATTGTGTGATATTTTCAATAGGCATTTTGCTTTTCAAGAGTGTTAAAATGTCTTGTTCTCACTAAGCAAAGAATGGACAATCCCAACCAAAAACAAAAGGGGAATTCAGATCTTTGCACTGACTGCTTTTTTCCCAATGCCCACAAGCTATTAGATGCTGACTGTAGTGCCATTATTTTTAGATCACATCATGACAAAGTCACAAGCATTGCCTGTCTTTAGCTTTAGCTACACTTTTTATTAAAATATAATTATTTTAAAGTGCGTTCAGGGATATTTGTTTGCCAAAGAAGCTCAAGCTTATTTGATAATGTGTAGCGTCCCATTTGTCTTTTACCCCTTCAAGCCAGAAATCTCCCTTAAAATTGTTAAACATTCAAATGCCGCATATTGCTAAAGAAGCAGTCCTTTATTTTCCCAAATCAAAAAAGCATTAAATGTCACGATGACCTGTGTGATAATTTTGTGATTAATGTAAGTTAAACTATCGGTTATGAAGGCTTATAATCACCATCATGTCAATGCAGATGACATATTCTATACTGTATAATTTTGGCTGTATACGATTTCAATAGTTTTTGGTGCAAAGTGTCAATTGCAAACTACAACAACAAAGAATGTAGTTCAGTAATACATGGAATTTATGGCCTGCTCAAAGTTTGCCATGTGTATGTAATACTTTTTTTTCCTTTAAAAAAGATCGAAATTTGACTTGTTTGTGCATAATAGTTTCATGTGACATTGTGATATTTGCATGAAGAGTTTTTTTTGGCTATGAGTAGGCCTAGAGCTTATAAGGGTCAGTATAAATTTAGTGTTATCCTAAATAATGTTTTGATTGTCATCTAAAAGTTTAAAAGGGAGATTTCAATAACATGAGTATTTATATTTTTGTCACTCACTTCAATATGAAAATGATAGCAACATTTTTGTATCGATTTCAGTAATATATTTCCTATAGATGTTAAGATTGTGCCTTATCAATGACCTAATGCAAAATAAAGGTTTGGAAAAATGCCATAAAATCAATGTTATTTCACTCGTATTTTTATGTTTCCTAGATGTGATTTAATGAGGGGGGAAAATCTCAGCACACGTTTTGTATTAGGCAATTACGTAACTTCAGTTCCTATGTAATATGTAAATCGACATCCTCCACAAGAAATTAAGCCAATCAACAGTGAGCCTTGAATTATTGACACATGCGTTATCCTATCAGAGGGCGGTACTGTAGAGTTTGGGAGGGACAAATACAGAAACGCTCACTGAGAACAAAGGAATGAACATCACGCTAGTAAGCTTAAGCTACTGATAATAACACTGACTTCGGTAGCGCAGTAGAGGCAATTTACAGATAGCAGTTGACCGAGTCAATCTAAAAGATGAATCATCTGCTTCAAAACAACTAACGTTCCTCATTCTGGCGTTTTCTATTTTGGTCCTGCCTTTATTTCTAGCTCTATAGTGATTCACCTGACCTTAATAAAGTCTGAGGAAGTAAACTGAGGAAACGCTAATGAGGAAATTCTTCAACAAAGATATTCTGAGAATAGTTTTTAATATCTCCATCAAGGTAAACCGAACTCAAACATGATGGTTTTTGTGACTACAAATTTATGAATATTTCATAAGGCAATCGCTGAGTCAGTTTCTGATTGGTTGTCTGTTGCTAAACAACTCGCTGATACATTTTAGTAGCCAAGTCGATTTAGCATCTTAATTCGGAGTTAAAAGCGGCGAGGACATATTGGGGGCCTTAACCCGTGATCTATAAAGACGTTATCACAGGATTATAAGAGTACTATCAAAAGCTCTTCTTTAATAGTTCAACGCAAGAATTTAGTGGTACCTGCATCACCTGGGCGCTGGGTACACCGTGTACGTCATGCGCTAGGGGCGGGGCTTGGTATCTCCCAAACAGTTACACTCAGGAGCCAGAGCGGCGCACGGCAAACATCTAGCGAACAGGAACAAACCGACGAGCGAACTTTTTGTCCCGGTTGCTTTCACTGAGAATGTCTTTGGGCGACCAGCAGTGGTATCCCACTAGCGTTCAGGTAACGGTGCTTAAAGCGCGAAACCTGCGAATTAAGGGCAAAAATGGCACGAACGACGCCTATGCCATCATGCAGGTGGGCAAGGACAAGTTTTCTACCTCGGTAGCGGAGAAATGCGTCTCTCCGGAGTGGAAGGAGGAGGCGACCTTCGATCTGCCGCCGAACTATCAGGGGGACGCGGAGCGATGCACGCTGTACATCATCGCCATGCACAGAGCCCTGGTGGGGCTGGACAAGTTTTTGGGACAGGCTGTCATCAACTTAGTGGACCTCCACGCCAACAGATCACGCAAAAAGACCGAGTGAGTGTCATCTTGTTCTGTGGGGAACATAAGTTTGTTGTGCGTGTCATAAAATATTCCATTATGACTCTAAACTGATATAAACTCCCAAACAGTTAATCATAGTGTGTTTTGGTCTCTTTTGCATGGTCTGGTTTCAGTAGGCTACTCCGCCCTTGTAAAACAATGTTAGGCAAGCAAAAGTACACTTCGCCTGCTGGGTGTTCCTGTGAATATTATGCAATAATTATTTACTTAATAAAACGAGCGATCACTGAAAAATATAAAGGAATTGATTTTAATTAAGCTGTTCTTTAAGTTCAAAGTTATATTTAAGTGCACTTTCTTTCTCTCTTTTTTCCGCTTAATATTGTTTCAGTGGATGAATGAGTGAACACAACAGGATGGTTCCAAACTTTTCTTTCTTTCTTTATTAATTTTAATTAAATACACAAATACTAATATTATTGCATTTCTGGACCTTATTAAAAAAAATCAATATTGGGGACAGAAGTGATTAAATAAATGACAATTTTAATATTTATTTATTTTCTAGTGATGAAAATTTTTTCCCTTGTGTAAAATATCAGTGGCAGAAAAAAAAAAAAAAAAAAAATCAGATTGTTGTCCTGTGTGTTCCAATATATTTTTATATAATTTGTGAGCTATTTGAAATAGCAGTCATGAATGTACTATGCATTTGTCTGAACACGATTGACTCCATCAAACAAAAAAACTTGGGGCACTATTTATTTGTATTTTCTCTATAGTAATAATATTATGTCCAAATGTTAGGTAGATCTGGGGCCAGTTGCATAAACTTAGCCTTCATGTTAAGACATTAATTAAGAGCTAGTCTGATCAACTAGCAGTTGGCCAAGAGTAATCCGTTTTATGCTTTTAATTTACCTTAGACTAATATACATTTTTATGTAACTGAATTAAAAAAAAACAGTGACCAGTCTTAAAGAAAATTTTAGCTGTCCGGCCCCTGGACCTTAAATTACAAAAAACTATTTTAATGGAAAATGTATAAAGGCATAGATCTTGAAACAACACAATATTTGACTTTTTTAAATTGTTATATTTTGAGTTGCTTTCTTTAGCTCTTTGGAAATAAGGGCTGCAGCTCATATTCAAAAACAGAAGGTGTGTGAGTTTCACTTGATTTGCATATTTGGCCAGCTTGCTGATTTGTCCAGTCGACTTCTGTTCTGACCTTTTGAGAGGGAGACAGAAAGGGAAGTGTAAGAGCTGTATTTTGGCTTTATGTTTGGTCATAGGGCGTTTTGTGGTTTCGGCAGCTAAGGCCTTATGTGTTCGAGGTCCTGTTTGTGTGGCATTGCTGCTTCAGATTGTCAGGCACGTTTGATTCATTGCTTCATCAGGGTCAGCTAGCTTCCCACTCAAATTCATTCTGATCATGACCATGTTTGGTTTGCTTGGTTTGCATTTGAATGCTTTGAAAATCTCCCTCAAGAACAGAAAAAGTAGCATGTTGTTTTATTATTATTGCTGTTGTTTTTATTTTCATAACTTGAATTACAAGGCCCATCACAGTTGTGTAATTTAAAAAATGATGAGAGTGAGTTTCATTTAATGTAGAATTATTATTTTTTCGTTCTTCAGCTAGGATGATTCATACTATCATAATTAGGCTGATATAAAAATGTTACTTTATAACAGCTGCTTAAAGTCAAGAGCAACTGGTTATAATTTCATCAGCTGATATATACAACTTTTCTTGGGTCAGTTCATGTTGTTTTCCTCAGATGTGTTGTTCTGACAAAAAATAGTTTATCATTTCAAGTGAGTAAATGAGACTAATAGAGTACAACGGTCCAACACTATCTCACACAACCAGTCTAACTGTGTTACAAATAATGACGTTTTTAAATTCCTCTCCACCCATCCCAGCTTAGTGTAACAAAACTTTACTAGTCACTTACTGACAGGCATGAGTGACACCCAAGGTTTGGCTAATGGTGTATAACCATGTACATTAAGTGTTTACTTTCCATACCCTTTAAAAGTAATGTGTGTGTGTGTGTGTCTGTGTGTGTAAGAGAAAGAGACAATCACAGAGAACACCATGTTCTTTTACTTTAGTAGATCTGGTTTATGCAGTTTAGTAATCTAAATAGTTATGAACACTGGAGATACAAATCAAATTTAAACCGAAAGTAAATTATGGCCTTCTGCAAAGAAAAGCTCTTCAAAATAATTTTTAAATGGCTTTGTGTGGAAACTTGTTTTCAGTACAGAACAAAAATCCAGTGTTCAACACACACACACACACACACACACACAAAAAGCCCCATATGTATATATGTATATATACATGTAAGTTATTACAAAAAAAAAATAGTAATTATTAATATTCTAAAAAAAAAAAAAATATATATATATATAATAGTAATAATTACCATTATATATGTTTTAACAGTGTTTGTTCTTCAGTGGAAGCAAGGGCTGCTCTATATTCAAATGCAAAGCCTATTATTTGCCTTTTAGTTTGACTTCCTATTATGGTTCAGAACAGAGAGAGAGAAAGCGACGTCTATTTGCCTTGGGTTTGCCCCAGTTCACATGTTTGTCATTTAAAGCAGGTGTGTACTGTAACTGAGACTCACGTAATTGTGAAATATGTTAATGGTTATGACGTGACTTTAAACCTGCGTGGATGCATTCAAAATAAGTAAAAGTGGAATGCAAAGCATCTTATGAAGTAATTAGATATTAATGTAAACACTTACCATGTGTGATTTATTTCAAGCAGGTGTTTTTGACAGAGGTCTTTACTTATAAGTATCTCTGAATGACTTCATTTATTGTGTCCGTCACAGATCTAATCAGAATATCAGTAATCTGTTAGCACCTTTTATTTTTTCTTTTCCTGTTATGTTTCTGTATACGTTTAATTTAATGTATATTTGCTGTTTTATTTTCCATGTCAGTATGTGGATTTTTGTGTTTTTCTGGAGAGGCTCAAAGGATTAGTTCTGCCAAAAAGGAAAATGTGCTCACCATTATGTAGATGATTTGGTTTCTTTATAAGGACAGATCTGGAGAGATTTAGCATTACATCACTTGCAGATCTTCTCCAGTGAATGGGTGCCGTCAGAATGAGAGTCCAAACAGAGGATAAAAACATCCCAATAATCCACAAGTAATTAATTAATGTCTTGTTTGACTTTAAACTGTCACTTCTGATGAGTGTCAAAAATAAGTCAAAATAACCCATAAAAATGCTTCCTCTGGTGAAAACGTTGTTCTCTCACACCAAAAACCACCCTCGAATTTGTTTAAAACTGTTCTGGATTCTTGATTTGTGCTGATTTCTCTCCTGATTCAGACAAGAAGACATTTTCACTGGAGAAATTATTTATTTTAGCTGGATGCAAGTTAAAATCTAATTATTACAAACAAGTAAAAACAGTCGTGTGACTTTTAGTGATGCTTTTTTATAAGGTGTTTGATCTCTTATTCTGACGGCACCCATTCACTGCAGAGTATCCATCGTTGAGCAAGTGGTGTAAGGCTAAATTTTTCAAAATTTTTTTTTTATGAAGAAACAAACTTCTCTGCATTTTTGGATGGTCTTGAGAGTGAATACATTTTAAGCAATCTTGTGTTTTTGGGTGAACTGTTCCTTTAATAAGCCTTAGTATCAGATAATATTGACAGTCTGAGATGTTGGTACTGGCTTCATTATAATATTGTACACTGCAAGCAGTTTGTAGTGTTTTGCACATAAAACACAAGGCATCTCCCTGTTTTGTCATTCTTCCTCCCTCTCATATACGTTGACTCGAGGGATTGAATTTTGCCTCCTCTTTTTCATTGAGCTCGCTGGTGTCGTGTTACTGTCCTACTTCAGGGTAATGTTGATATGGCAGCTCTGACACTGAGGTGAACACTGTCTCTAGTAACAGTTTAATAGAGGACAAAAGTTCTTCTTCATTGTGGTATTTTAAATAAATACTAGCATATATTAACAGTTCTGATCTGAAATGAATATGGCATTTTTTTTAAATTCTTTCTAAGACTGTCACTTTTCTGCACCTCTCTGATATCAGTTACTGAGCCCATATTTTAGTCCAGGTCCATGTGGACTAAGGTGTGGTTAATTTCTTCACCTCAATGGATCAGTTTCGTAATTATTTAGCTGTGCATTTATCTAGGCCGACTTTTCCCATGTCATATGACCTCTAAACCCCTTTATACAATCATTTGTTATCCCATAAATAAAAAAGAAGATGAAACTTGCTGCACCAGTTTGTTTTGCAGTCTCACAGTGGCTGGGTCCGTGGTGTAGTGTTTCTCTGTAAACGTGATTTTGTGTACCCGATACAAATAAAAGGAATCGGTGAGGAATATGGTTCCTGTTAACCCCTATGTACTCAATTCACACCAAGGTTAGGCTGTTTAATTCAAGTTTAAATTAATTATATATAAAATTATAATTTTTTGTTTTAAAACCGCAATAAGTTGTTCCCAAAAAGACACTTAATACTGAATATGTTTTTCTATTGTTTAAATTCTCTAATATTTATATTTAAAAAAAGTGGAATACAAACATAATTGTCATAGCCATTAAATATAAAAACTTTTATACATTTTGTTTATTATTATACCTAAATATAAAAAGCATTTATATTTGGACTCTGTTGCTAATTAGATTTTTTTTGTGATATAGTAATGTTTTCTTTTATTCCTTGAAAAACTGACACGTACTCTACTTGTTTTATCTAACAGAATACTTAAGTGTACTTAAATACAAATGTGTACACTGGTATTGAAACACAAATGCCAGGACTGAATTCTGACCATGCTGACAGTAGTGAAAGCTATATAAAAATGATAAAAGTAGATTTAGGCTCATCCTGTGTGTGGTGAAATGATAACTTAAACCAAACATATTTCATCTTCATAATGAGAACTTAGATTAAACGATTTGGTAGATCTGCTTCCTGGATGTTTGTGTAAATGTGAGGCTGTTCCTGATGGTTAATGATTGCAGCTGAAGTTGGATTAGGAGCAGCACTTGTTTGTTTAAGTTTGTTTTTACTCTGTGTCTGTGTGAAGAGATAAAGCCTCAAGCATTTGTGTGTGTGGGGGGGTGTTAGCGTAGTTTAGAAGAATGTGTAGGATGAAGCTTATTTGTCACGTTTTTTTTAATTTCGTCTCTGATAACTAATAAGTTTAAGGCTTGATGTTTGGATCGATTCCTGAGAGCTGTGAGAGAATGAAGTATTAAAGATAATAGTGCATGTGAAGGTGACTATGTCTTTTACTGCAAGGTGACCTATTAAAAGATATAGGTCAAATCATAGAAATCCTTTTTTAGATGAGATGTTCTGTACTGACTTCACAATTCCCTTAGGTCCAAACAAACTTCAGAGAAGTAGATAATGTAAAGAGGCCAGAGTTATCTTAAAAGAACTTTCTTTATCTATTTCCTTGAGCTTTAATTGCTGATAGGCATGATTTTCAGTCTTTCTCCACCCTGAAACTACAGATTTGAGCTTCCTGCTGTGGTTTGAGTGTAAGGTCCACTAATGGACTGGTAGTCTGTGTTTCTTGACTTTGGGCTTCTTTAGTCTTTCTTTCCCATTTTGATGTGATTCCAAGCATCTATTAAATCAAAACTGAACTGGATGGAACTAACTGAACTACAGTCAGTGCTATACTTTAAGAAAACCATAAACTGGCTATATATATAGAGAGAGAGAGGTTTTGAAATTATGATATTTATGTTTATGGGGAACCAGCTGATCACTTTACAAACTAACAATATGTCCATTTTCAATTTATGAAACATTCATGAGTGAACTATATTTGGAAAATAACTAAATAAAGATTTACACTCAAATTGCTAGTAATTTGACATTTTTGTCTAAAAGTTTCATCCTGTGGGGGTCCAAACAGAAATGCTTGGAATTCTGCTGCAGCTGCTTTCTCTGATCACATGCCACGGTTAATCAGATTGGTCTGTTTGGTGTCAGTGTGACTGTAGACTTCCCATGATCCCTGCATTCAGGAGTCTATTATGATAACAGTGTGGGTGGATAATGGCATGTTGATGATTACACACTGAACTCCAGAACTCTCCCACCTGCCGTTGAACAAGAGACGACAAGCAGGAGCTAAACAAAGATGTTTTCCTTTGTCATCACTAAACGGGCTTCTGTGTTTTGTATCATTTACTGGTGCAGGATTCAATCTCCATGTTAAATTCCAGCCTTTCTTTTCATACAATCATTTAGTTTTGAACCTGCTATTATTTATAAATCATTAAATGAAACTCATGTAATTTTCCATAAATGTTTTTGAAAGTAGCAAACCATTGTGAAACTACAAAAGGCCCTTCAATCACAGATGTGAACATTTGGGAGAATGTTAGATTTATGTATTAGACAACTCTCTAGGAACATTTAGTTCTAAATTATTTTTATGTCATGTTTTTTTTATGTTCTTGCATAAATAATAAAAATAAAATAATTTCAAATCTGTTTATTTACTGGTTTGGTAATTTTTTTTTTTTTTTATAATTTGTGTTTTATAGAAGAAAAGACACTTAAATCACAAATTAGTATTAGTTTTGTTTAGTATGTGTTTTATTATAATTTGTGTAATGTATTTATTAATATATAATATAATAATAATATATAATTTATAATAATATTTTGAAGAAATATAAATTTTTTCCCAGCTTTATTTTAATGAAAACAAGCAAAAAACATTTGACTATAAATGTATATCAAAATGATTTTAATGTGTTAAAATTAAGGATCTTAATAAGCTAAAATTAATAAATAAAAAATGATATGCAGTCTAATAAAGATCTTGTTTGAATCTCTTTGCAGCTGGTACAAGCTGGTGGATAAGAATGGGAAACAGGAGAAGGACAGAGGGGAAGTTCTTCTGGACATTCAGTTCATGAGGAACAACCTGACAGCCAGCATGTTTGACCTGTCCATGGCAGACAAACCTCGCTCTGGCTTTGGCAAACTCAAGGATAAGATTCGTGGTAAGAAGAAGGACGGCCTGTCGGATTCTGCGTCTGCGATCGTGCCGTCTTCGGTGGGAACAGACAGTGAAGGGGAAGGAGAGGGTGGTTCAGACAACCCTAAGAAGAAATCAAAACTCAAATCCTTGTTTGGACCAAAGACAAACCTCCAGAGGAATGTGTCCCAGTCCATGTCAACCCTGGGGACCCTGCCTGAGAAGAACAGTTCACTCAGCAGCAGCAGATCGTCTGGCCTTAATGTGGACTCTCCTGATGGTAAGGTCATAGGTCATCTTATCCTTTTTCAACTAGTTAGATTAAGCTTTTTAATTGTCCTCTGTGAATATATATATATATGTTTTTAAGTTTTGCATAATATCATATTATTATTATTATTATTATTATTATTATTATTATTAAGTGTTCAGATGTTTAAGCCACAGTTTATACATACATCATACATATACTTAAATCAGTTCAAAACATTTAATTTCAATTTTTTGTCATTGATTTGTTGTGGGACAAATAGGCATAAACACTAAACAATTTGGAATAATTATGATTTAAAAAAATAGTTTTGATAGAACCATTTGCTACAATAAAAACAGTAATGTGAAATATTACTACTACTAAAAGTTTATTATGCTTTAAAATTTTATAATTTCTTTCATGCAAAGCTGAATATTCAGCATTGTTATATGCATAAGTCTTCAGTGTCACATGATCCTTCAGAAATTATTACAATATGCTAAATGGCTGCTTGATACAAGAAAAGAAAAAAAAGAGAACAAGAAAGAAAGAAAAAACAAAAGTGAATATATATATATATATATATATATATATATAATTTTATTTTTTTTTGTTCTTAATAGTATAGTTAGACATAAATGTGGTTTAAGTTTCTAAGACCTCATCTACACTGCAGTTTTAATAAATACTGTCCTCTTCTCTTGTAGTGAAAAAGAAGTTTAAAATCCTGGGACACAAGCGTACTGAGAGCTCAGACAGCAAAGTGTCTCTTGGCCCTTTTTCTCTTCTAAGCCGCTCTAAACAAAACATCCAGGAGCAGAATAACCTCTGTATAAATGGCAGCCATGTTTATGCGGAGGATCAAGAACCTAAAGCAAATTTTGGCTCCACACTCAGCCTAAACAGCTCTGGAAAGGGTTCAGTAGAGGATGTTCGCAAATACCACCAACGAAATACCTCCGACATCTCCATCGACTCGCTTAAAGGCCTGAGTATCCCCTCGTACAAGCCTGAAGTGCAAGACAAAGCTTCTTTAGTCCCACAGCGCCCTCTAGAGCACAGGCGTCATGTAGAGGTGGAGGAGAAGGGAAAGAAACCCGAAGGAAGAAGCCTGCAAGAGATGCTGGACCGCCAGGAAGAACAAGAGCAACGGAGGCAGCAAGAACGAGACAAAAACCAAGAGGAAGAGAGAAAAAGCAGACTTGAAGAGCAGGAGAGGAAGCGCAAGGAAGAGGAAGAGCTGCAGAGGAAGGGGCGCGAGGAAGAGACTCGGCGAGCTGAGGATCAGCGGCACCAGGAGGAGACCAGAGTAACCGAACGGCTCTCTTCTCTCTTTGGCATCGGAAAGAAGAAGGAGGAGAAGAGAGAGGAAGCTATGAATGAACCCAAACATCTGAATGTGCCGTCCTCTATAAACCCATTTGAAGATGTTCCCCTCACCCCAGATACTCCAGGCTCTGTCCCAGAAGAGAAGTCCACAGACCCACGGAAGGGTGTCAGGACCACTCTCACCCCGACGCCACCCGCCACCAGTGCTTTCCCCAGCCGCACGGCCAAAGTGTCCGCCGTCAAGCCAAGGTGAGTGCTTTTGCGCTTCAATAACTTCCTCCATCCAAGAGTTTGTGTAAGAGCTTGGTAGACTAGTTTAATCAGTCCTGTACTGGTTTATTTGGTAAGCCCACAAACATGGTATCTACCAGAACACCACTGTTGATTCACAGCAACATTAAAAGGAATAATTAATCCAAAAAATTAAAATTTGCTGTTAATATACTCACTATTAGGCCATTTTAGAGTACTGGAGTTGATTTCCTTTAGCTTCAGTAGAACAGTAAATACGATTTGCTGAAATTGTAGCTCTTGATTTCATAAAATGCAAAACAGCAGCTGCAGTCATTTAGAGAGGTAAAAAAAGTAAGTCAGGCAATATATTGAGTTCTTATGAAGCAAAACAATCGATCTGCAAAAAATGTTAAGAAATAGTTTATCCAAAAATAAAAATTCTATAATCATTTACTCATCCTCAAGTAGTTCCAAATCTTTATTATTTTCTTGCCGAACACAAAGGAAGATATTTTGAAGATGGTTTGTAACCAGGCTGTTTTGGGTCATCATTGGCTTCCATAGTAGGAAAAAATACAGACTTTAAAATTCCATAGTATCTTTAGATTTAAGTTTGTAGCCAACTCGTTTAAGAACACAAAGGCCACAAAAGTTTTGGAGGACTCCTGCTTAACGTGGCCTTGTAATGGCAAGTTCAATAATAATAAAAAAATCACACTAGAACTTGTAAATCTGATTTAATTTTAAGTACATAAATATTTCTGTTCATCACTGTGCATTACATTGGTGCCTACAAAAAGTAGTAAATGTTATGTTACCTTGTATTCAAGGAAATGGCAAAAACATTGTTATAATTCTTGCGTTATACACTACTATGGTTCAAAAGCTTGGGGTCATTTATACTGTATTTATTTCAGTAAATGAATACCTTTATTCAGCTAGGAAGCATTCAATTCTTTAAAAGTGCCTGTAAAGACGTGTATACTGTTACAAAACATTTCTATTTCAACTAAATACTGTTCTTTGGAACTTTCTATTTATCGAAGAATCCTTGATAGAAAAAATTACAAACAACTGTTTTCAGTAAGAAATCAAACAAATCAGCATATTAGAATGATTTCTGAAGGATCGTGTGACTGGAGTCTGGAGTAATGAGGATGAAATTTAAATCAAATCTAGTTCAAATTTTATTTGTCACGTTCACATACATACACGGTATGACATGAAGTGAAATGTATTGCACCACTGCCATAACAAGTTGACACATTAAGAAAACAATTAAGTAAAACAGCAAAATAGAAGTTAGTACAGTAGATAAATATAATAATATAATTAAAAAGAAAAGTAAACTAGCAAAAAAATAGAATAGAATAAGAAGTGTAATATAAATAAAAAGGCTATAATTTATATTATAAAGGCTATAATTTAGAATAGAATATATTATATAATACATTTCACAATATTATTGCATTTAAAGAAAATAAAGGCATAAGAGACTAGGAATCTACGTGAATGACTGTTTGGTTCAAACGGAACAGCACATATTTCTATGTATGCTGTACATGTAATGCACTCTCTTATTAAATAAGATAATTTTTATTTTAAGCAAACACTTGGATGTTTTGTCTTTCCTTCTAATTTTATTTGAGGTTCGTAAGCTGTATTTTAACCCATGCTGAGGCCGCGTGATAAATGATAAGTCAGACTGCTCTGTAATGCAGTTAGCATCTTGCCACCTGAGAGCTGAGGAAACCCAGGCTGAAACTCGACTCCTCTCACCTCTGTCTGCTCCACTGCTCTTAAAGGGGAACTCTGTTATTTATACAAAGCCCCCTTGTGATAATGGTTTCAACAGCTGGTTAATAACAGAAGATCTTAAATAAATTGCACACACTTACATGTCAAGAGAGTACATTTTCCACACAAGGTCATTACTGCTCATTCATACCTCCATTAGCATTTAGTATTTTCATTCTTCTCTCTCAGCACAACTGTATCCCATTGTAAAAGTGTGGGGTGTGGGCGACAGGGGTTGTCGGTCAGGATGGGATGAGATCATTGATTTTCTACTAGACATGGGGGTTCAGGTATCACTGAGTTTCATACCCTTGGGTGGAAGTGGAACATGTTGAGTCACAGTGATTTTAGGGGAATTTAATGGCAAGTTGGTCTGGCTATCATTTTTTCTTTCTTTCACTTTTTCAACAGCAATTAATACCTCTTTGAAACTGCTATTTTTTCAGGTTTAGTTGAGTCACTCAAAATAGACAAAATAACAAATTGTGCATAATTTCAGCTGATCCACCTACTTCAAATATACTAAATATAGCCTGTGGTGTAATTATGGCATAATTTAGGCATCGTGTTTTATATGATCATAAAGTGTACTCAGCCTAGGTTTTATTGTATTGAATGATTTGCATTTTGACCTTACACAACTTACTTTACCTGTTTGGCCGAAAGGCATGTGATTGGTTAAGGAGGAAGGAATGTGGACTGGATTGTCAAGTGCTGATCTTCTGGTTTGGAGTGAAACATGCTGTAAAAGATGATGAGCTTTTAGTCTTCCAGACAGTGACTAAGCGACATTGTCTTAGGAAAAATCTAGGATTACCTTTTTTTGTTGTTGTTGTTGTATTGGGAGCTTTAAGGATTTTAGGAACTTCTGTCTTATGATTAACTAATATGGTGAGTAACTAATTTTTCAAAAGCTGGGGACAGGGACAGGAAAGGTTTGTTTGCATAGATCTTTTTCACTCGGAAGTGCAGGGTACATTTTTCTTCAAACAAACTGTTTGAATATTTTGACGAAAGAAAGATTAGTTGAATACATTTGTCTAGTATTATTATATTTATATAGTTACATTTGTCTAGTACTATTATATTTCAATAGTCTCTGTACATGCCAGTTTTTAACAGGCAAATTCTTGGCAAATTATTTCATGATGGCTTTAAATAACCAAGCAAGATGTGACTTTTTGATGTAATTTAAGAGTAAGAAAAACATTGTTTCTGTTGAGTAATAAATGTTCAGTTGTACATATAAAGTGTAAATATTCACCATTAAATTAGGTTAATATACTGTATTTGGGCAGTGAAGTCAGTGTTGTTTGTCTTAAATGGATTTTTGTTGTACTGTATGTAAAGACCAGCAGAAACATATTTAAAAACATTGGACTGTAAGTGCTGCTTTAGCTGTAAGTTGACCATTTTATGTTTTTTGCTCTTTGGCAGATTGGCTCTGAGTGTACTGCCTGAAACAGATAATAGCCATTCCCAATTCCCCTCATACTCTGTAGACACCCAGACCACTTCTCATCTTTCCCCATGCCTATCTACTGAATCACTTGAGTCTTTTGGTATGTTTTCTGATCTTCACTCTTCCTTGGCACCTGCTAAACCTCCGAGAGCTTTCAGTGAGTTAAGTGAGTCCAGCATGGAAAACCTTTCGGCTTCCAAATCTGATAAGAAGAGAAAGGCTCCTCTACCCCCTGGTAATCTTGGGGGCTCATCTAAGGCTGAAAGCCATCCTGATAATGAGGGACAAGGGCATACCCACAACTCTAAGGATAGGCCTGCCCTTCCTCTCCCAGATTATGAAACCCTCTTTCCTAAGAAGAGGCATGGGGTGATGGGTCAGACGAATTGGGACCATCTTGTTGCAGAGGTAAACCAAAGAAACTGGGATTTCTCTGAAGAAATGAATGTAGATGGACCTGAGAGGCCAAATAAAACTGGAATCTTAAAGGACAGAACTTCCATGAATTTGACGCAGCACCAAATAAATCATGAGGCACCTCCCCCTGCTCCTGCAAGGCACAAGGCGGCACTCATTCCACCCAAAGCTCCTGCAACACCAGAACCATCGGTGGAGACCACTGTCCAACATGGTCATATCAGAGAGTCTTTATACGCCACTGTCAATAAGCCAAGAAACTCTGCTTCCAAGAACTTGGAAAACAATCCACCTCCTGCTGTCCATAGTAGGCATGTACCTCAGGAGACAGAAAGGAAGTCTTCAATTCCTGACACCATTACCCATCAACTCTCCCAGTCAAAAGAGAAGCCTACACCAGCTGCCAGATCCCTACAAAATGTAAATTCAAAGGCTGATGATGTGGCTAAAGAGATGCCTTCAGTCAAACCCAGACAACAGTCATTAGTCAAGGACCCAGTCAGACAAGTCCAACCAGATAAGCCGGTAACCAATCAACCCATGACATCAGAAAACAACAAAGCCGAGAAGCCACACAAGAGCCAGAAGGAAAGCATTTCCACAGATGGGTTTTTTGATGTAGACCTCCTCAAAAGTACTGAAAGTCCAAAAGAACAGCATTTGGGGAAAGTCTCCAATGAACCTGAGGGGAAGAGAGTGATTGATCTTGACCCATTCCCAAGTAATAACCTACTATCTGAAGATCCCTGGGCTTTACCACAGCAGACCACCAATGAAGATGACCTGTTCGCTAAGGGTCCAAAGAAAATGGGAAATCTTGAAGATCAGACACCAACCTTTGATGAGAAAGACAACAAGTCTGCAAACAAAGGTACAAAAGGTCCATCCTCAAACATTCAAGATAAAAGCAAATCACCAAAAACAGAGAGTGTAAAACGATCACCCAGCTTCACTGAACAAGCCAGAGCCTCATTTCAAAGAAATTTTTCACTTAGAAAGAAAAATGCATCTCGCCAATACACCACTACGGGAAAATCTGGGACAGAGAATACAGACCTGGCCAGATCAGTTTCTCAGACTTCACAAGATGGTGAAGATGTTGAGCTGACTGTAACCAGTGTTGCTCCGCCCAGCAGATCTGACCCCACCATGGTAACATCTGAATCCCCTATAGGGGGTAAGAACACTCTTCGCGCTTGGGTCTCACCATCAGAGACTCAGCCAGTTGCTCTGCAGAGTGGTAGTGGAAGTGCAGTTTCTAATTCAAGAAGGTGAGAAAAGTTCTCCCGACCCTACTAACAACTCCTTAAACTCCTCTAACAGTCTGCAATCCCTGTTGTGCCAAAGCTATTTACTCCGAAACCACCTGAATCAATCTTTTGGTTTTGCTAGATTAAAGGGTATGTTTGTTCGATTGGTTGCTTAATGGTTAGTTCCTCCTTCATGGGTTTTTGATGGTTGGGATTGTGGGCTTGGGGCTTTTGCTACTGATTGTTGATTTTGTTTGTTTAAAATGTCATTGTCTTGAAGGACTTGTGTAAAATGGAACAAAGGCAGTATGTTAGATAATACAGGGGTTTCTTTTTTCTTTGTTGTGCGTCATATTAGATTGTCTTATGAGTCCATATGAGAGGCTGTATATGCGAGATTTAATACAGTACACATGGAGGTTAATAATATTTTTACATAAGACTATTTCATGTTCTTATGCTGACACAGTTTGTTCTGGAAATCATAATGTTTTGTGGGATATGTGCATAATGCTTGATTGCTTTGCCACAATGATGCTTGTGTTTTGGATTTTACATATAATTCTCTGCTGTACTTTTATTGATCTTTTGGGTTGGTTGGAAATTACACATTGGGTGAATTTACAATGGTTTGCTAACACGATGACAAAAACTGCTTCCTGCATATTAGAGAATATGTTTATTGTTAAAAGTGTACATCCTCCTCTTGGGATAAGAAAAATGCTGTTGTCTGCAGTCAAGTTTTCATGTTCATTGCATTAATATGTCCATCTCTCTTCTTACTCAGGCCTCACCCAGTGAAACCCATGAGCACCGAGATCCAGTCTTCCAGCGTTATCGCTGTGGGGAAAGACCCGAAGACAATCACCATCAAGGAAATGGCTGAGAAGTCAAAGGTACAATAATATTATTACTTCTTTCCGGCTTAGTATCGTGTACAATACATTGAAGAATGTCAAAGGTACAATCAAAATTGTACAGAATTTTATTATTGGTTCATCCATGGTGTTTAAAGTGCCCTTGTTTTGGGTTATAAAAGGTTCATATTTTGGTTTTGGGAGTCCCAAACAGTAAGTTCAATGACTTCCAAACGATTCGTTCAACGCCCTCCAGTGATTGGTCGATTTCATTTTAAAGCTGTGTTTGTGAGCGTATAATGCTCTAAAAGCAGCAACTAGTGGCTAAACATTAATTAACATTTTCATTAAGACCACCTTGAATTAGGTTTTCCTAGGTCTGCAATATGCTTCTATTTCTTGCTTAAGTCAACATCAAACGTCTTGGGACTTGTTTCAATGATTCATAGCCGACTCTTTCTTTTGAGAGAAAATAACTTTATACATGGTGCACTTTCAGATTTAAAACAATAGTCAGGTGTTCCCTGATTTTTTATTTTTTCTTCCTGTATGTTATCCAGATTGTAGATAGCGGTCCGTACACTCAGCTCACGCAGGAGGAACTGATCACGCTGGTGGTAAAGCAACAGACCGAGCTCTCCAAAAAAGATGCCAGGATCTCAGAGCTAGAGGAGTACATTGACAACCTGCTCGTTCGCGTCATGGAGGAGAAACCAGCCATCCTGCTTTCACTTCAATCCAAGTGTTAGTGTTTGATCCTAACATCTGATTTAAACGTGCCCAGATCACTGAGACACTTCATTATTGTGGGATTTGGCTGACACAGCCAGAAGGATTCTGAAAGCAATATCACATCTCATAATCAGTCCATTTGCTTGAATATAACGCTTGACTTGCTGGCATATGTGCATTCTGATTTCACCACCAATATCATACAAATAAATTATTTTTAAAGCGTGGATATGTATAGTATATCAAAGCTGACAAGCATTCCTGTCAGATAACCCTATAATAAACTGGATTTTAGTTTCGTTGGATCATGGTACAATCTCCTCCTGCATTATTTATTGATGTCTTAAGCTTGTATTTGAAGATTTTCCTTCTTTCGGAAGTGATTTGTGTTCAGATCCTGACTGCTGCCTTGAGTCTGGATCAGAACGCTCCATTAGTGTTAATGCGGCCTTATGTCTGTTAGGGCTCAAATCAAGGTAAAAATCCTCTTACTGTTTAGAAATGTAGACAATAAGCACTTTTTACTTGAACGGGGTGTTTAATGTATGAAGGATAGTGTTTTTATATTAAGTAATTATTTAAAATACCCTGTTGAATTACCTCTAATGAAGAATTCTTTTTCTTGCCTGTTACTCTGCTGGTGTTCCAACACTGGATATATATAATTCATTTTATTTCCCTGCTCAATATTGACTACACATATCTTTTTGTCAGCTGAACTGGCTCTCAGCTGGTGAATCAGCAGAAATATTTGAAGTCAAACTGCATGTTTGTTTAATATTGAAGCGATTTTGACCAAGGGTTATTGTTTAAAGACGGGCTTTTGAGCTCTGTGTACATACTGTGACATTCTGCAGTTCTGTAGCTAACAAGCAATAACTTTCTGCGGGGCTTTGTTTCCTGAATGTCAGGTAATGCTGTGCTTTCATCAAACTGGGATGTTGTGTGACGTATCTTTTGACGTCACTGTCTGTTTTTGAGAGCATGACTGTTGTGAAACCAAAGATCTGTGATCTACATCTTTAGTCTTACCTTACAGTACTCAATATCTCCTTCCCTCTTGTGTTTTTAATCACATTTTTGTTTAACCACTTAAAAGTCTGTGGGAAGAGAACGAATCTTCTGACAAGGATAAAGGAGCTTTGTCTTGTATACATTTGCTTGTCAATAATCTTAAGTTGATTCTGTTGTCAGTCTCAGTTTTCTGTGTTGCTGTTATATAGTCTTAGGCATGTGAAACTTTATAAGAGCTTCTGGTGTGTTTATTCAAGTGTTGTCAATCAGCTTGAGTGAGTTCACTCACAGCCCTTACACTGTTATCAGGTTCTGCAGAATTCAAACACTCATTTATGTCTGAATTTTAATGTGAAGCCTTATTAATTATTGCTGATGCTATGCATATATGCACAAGATATATTTTCTAGACCTGTGCCTTCTCTTTTTAATCAAGATTCCATGTCATTAAAACATTAAATACATATATTGGTTTGTTCCTTTACTTTAATACTTGTAATTTTTATTATGCCTCAATTCATTGAATAAACTTTACTGAACCCATATAGCATGTGGTCTTTTTTTCATACTGATATATATAATATTTAAAGAGGAGTAGGAGTAGTAGAGTGTGTGTAAGTGTGTGTGTGTATCCTTAGTAAAATCTTTATTATTTTGTGTTCTACAGAAAAAAAGTTTCAGTTTTGAAATTAAATGCTGGTGAGTAAATTGAAAGAAAATTGAGAAAATGATTGATTGTGTCGCTGTAGGCAAGGTATTATGTTTGTTATTTTTATTCGTATCATTAATTATAATGATTGAAAATATGACATTTGACAGCAATGACAACTAGTCTTTAGCCTATACATTTATAGTTAATTTTTTGTTACATGAACAAACATATAAGGATGCATGTATAATACAATGAATGTTCCTCAAAAGCTAACATTATTAAAAAAAAAAAAGTATGATTAATGAAGTAAAATTTGCTTCATTCCAGATACAAATACAAAAGTTATTCTTACTTTTATGTAAAAATCAGCAGCAATTTTTTTGTTGTTGTTTATAAATTGAACAAAAAATACTTTTACTTACTAAAAGCCAGTCAGACGAGAGGAGACACAGTAGGTGTTATAGGGTTAATAGCTATAAGAATAAATTCGCATAAAGGATAGGATGCAGTATGATAATAGTTTGACTGTTGAGTCGAGTTTTGTCCAGTAGATGGCAGTAGAATGCAGCACATCTCTATCTATCAGTCAAACAATCACTTTTATTTATATAGCGTTTTTAACAAAACCGATTGTAGCAAAGCTCTGTTCTTCACTCTGTTCTCATACTTGATAATGTATAATGACGATTAATTGATTTATTTATTAAATGCAGAAATGGTCTGTGTAATCAAGACGACTATAATCACTAGAAATCAGGTGTCCCAAACTAATGGAGAAAATATGAATGGAAAAAAAATAACCTTGGGAGAACCAGGCTTAGTTGGGGGCAGTTCTCCTCTGGCCGGACTCCCAGCACCTAATTTCCAGTTCAATTTTGAGCACATGTCAGACTGTGCAAAGGACTTATTGTGTGTGTGTGTGCATTTGGTACCTG
>JAUCMT010000154.1:17244936-17255620 GCA_032357475.1 Enteromius thamalakanensis | reverse complement strand
AATTTTGTTCAGAGAAAATTAATCGAGAACAGATTTAATAAAGAATTGGTTCTTCAATTCTGAGGGAATCAAGCTCTGAAAAGAGCCATAATCAGTTTGCCAGAAGTGCTAAAATGCTATTTGATCTCCCCAAAAAGCTATTGAACGAAGAGATCATACACAGTACAGCTTGATATCAAAAAGTGAAAGGTCCTCTTGATCTTTTAAAAGTTAAGTTTGACACAGTCTTTTGAAAACATGAAGGTCAGGAGATGTAGTCTAGCCTAGCACATATTTACATCAAACCGTAACAAGGTCCTGGAAACCAAAAACACATTCTGTCTGAACAACCAATAAAAGTTTATCATTATTAATTGAAATTGTTGATCTTTTTTGCACAAAATGTACAAACTAAAAGATGGCATATAAAATGGTCAAAAACAAATAGTTTTTCAATTGCTTCTAGGAACATGCTTCAAGCTAGGATTTTAAAAGAAGCTCTTGTATGTCATTGACCCTGGGAATGCCAGCTAGTTGCCCTAATTGAAGTTTGAGAGCTTTTTGTTTAAATAAGCTGAAGCAAATACAGGATTTGTGTACTTGTGTTCTTACAACCAGTGGGCTGTAAGAAATGGGTTCAAAACAAGACCTCTTTTCATTCACTTTAAGGTAAGAAAGACCTATTGGATGTTTTGCTAGAAAAGCATCACTTTTGTAGCAAAGGTGGATGCATTTTCCTCGCCTCCTATACAGCTTAGATGAATGTGTCTGCATCCAAACTCCACCAAAATATTAAGGGCTTTTATAGACAGTATTTATGTAGGCTTCATCAAGTGTAAAAGCACAGAAGATGACCCACCAGACCATGTCTGTGCAAACAAACAAACCAAAAAACCTTCACCGAAGATAAATGGATTCTTAATGCATCTATTATGCTACAAACCACCAGTTTTTCATTTTTCTTGACCATAGCACAGCACCATCCATCACTGACAAGGAGGGAAGCGTGAAGGTTAAAGGCTGTAAGAAGCCACAAAGTTAAAAGGAGAAGGTCTATTATGAATATGATCTATTATTCAAGGGCGGTTGAAAAAATGTGTATTTTTTTAAAATAAAAGTCTAACCAAGTTTAATTATGTACAAAAACAGAATCCGAGAATATTTCTGTCATCTTTAGTTCTCTGACAGACGCCCCCTTTCAGGTAGCGGAGTCTGGTCTGCAGCTATGCGATGATCATCTTCCCACAACAGGAACATAACTCATCCACAAGCACTTCCTCAGCGTGCTTTAAGCCCAAGCAAGTGAGGCAGTGCTCGTGACTGTTACCTGGTGCCAGGTAATTGACACATCCAGAAACGCACGGGTGATTTGACATAAAAGACGCATGGATGCAATCAGTGCATGCCAATATTCATTACACATGAAGGAGATCCCAATTAATTGGTCATATACGACGTGACTCGGAGTGACCAACTGAAAGGGTACTGAATACCAGGCCTCATTTATAATTTTTTATTTACATAGAGGCTGTGCACGCTTAAATCCATGCTCATTTTTCAAAAAACTGAAAACTTCTTTGAACTGAAAAAGTTTGTAGGGTCAGGGTCTAAGCAAACGCGCACACTTTTTATTGCCGGAGTAATGGCAGGTTTGTGAAAATGTAAGCTGTTCTTGCAGCATGCTGCTCTAAATTATGATGATGATAATTATGTGTTTTATACGTTAATTACATTAATTAGGAGTTTTAATTAGAGCTGAAAAATTTATTTGCCCGCAATTTCAAGATAATTTGCGATTCATAGATTTCACATCTGAGATAAACGCGTACACATATTTCTCGTTCACTGAAATCTCTCTCTCCACAGCAGCGTGGTACTATTAGCTCTGTGGACTCTTCATCCTGTCAAGGAATCACTAAACCTCGAGCCAATAGCCTTCGAGTATGAGATATGATGGAACATTTAATTTCTTGAATGTAGGCCAATTAGCTTTTGAGAGAGCGAACTTGTTTGTAAAAGAAATGACAGAATTAATGTATCTAGTTCATGAATGTAAAGAACAAGTTGTTTAAAGAAAGAAATTTTTACTTTACAATTGTAATGAAAACTGACTTGTATTTTGCACTTTGGACAATTCTCCTATGATTGATCTTATTTACTAGGCTTTGTCCTACTCTGTATAGTCAAGTAACTTGTACAAAGTGCAAAATATACCACAAAACGAACTCTAAATCACCGTAACGTTAGTGCATCATTACAATGGTAAAGTGTTAATTTCCTTGTTTCCTGTAAATATTTTTCATTCATATGTAACTTACAGGGGTGCCTGTATTTTACATTTCTGCTTTCATTCAAAGTATGCATTTTCGAAATATGATAAATATATGCTGAAACCTCACAGACACATTTTGGGGACATAATAAATAAATTGACATTAGTGTCAAGGTCTAGGTCTGGGAAAAGGACAAGCTATAAAGCAATTTGAAAATGCTAAAAAAAAATATTTAGGCATGGTGAAAAGGTTTCCAAAACACCTTTTTTACGACCTTGCTATAACACGCGCACACACACACACACAAAAAGTTTAAAATCTGCTTAAATAGAAATCTGCCAAAAAAAAATTTCAAGCTAAAATCAAGTTAGAAAAAAGTGTCTAATTGCTATTAGATCAGAACAAACTTTAAATTTTAACATTTCAAGATATAATGATCTATTTTTTAGATTCCATTAATCACCTTTTCTCTGTTTAAACCGAACGACATGTGGCAGTAACCTCTATACTCCATATTTGTGTTGTGCTAAACTGTAAATATACGTTTTCAACAACCTGTTATACAGACATATTAAAACACTACATATACTCTACCTTTTAAAATTTGGGGTAAGACAGTTTGAAAGAAATGAACACTTTTATATTAAAAGTGAGAAAAGTGACGGCTTAGTATGGTTACAAAAACTTTTTATTGTAAATAAATGCTTAAAAAATATGTATGTGTAAATATATATATATATATATATATATAATTGTATTATTTCATGAGTGTAGGAGACAATTTTCTCTTTAAAATGTTCTGAGCTTTTGAATAGTAGTTTACTTGATTAATCCACTGAATCAATCTGTTATATAACCATGCTTTACAAAAGCCCCAGAATGCTAATAAAACATTGATGCAATGATGAATTAGTCACATTGTCAAGAGACAGTCAAGAGCACTCATATGCGTCACTCACCTGTCCACCCCAATAGCTGTCAGTGTGAAAACCGACACGTACACTGTCACCGGCTGAATGAGGAACACCAGGTAGCACATGAATCTTCCAAAAACCCAGCCACGAGGGTTAAAAGCATACGCTAGAGTAAAGGGCACACAGGTAGCACACATCAGCATGTCAGAAAAGGCCAGATTACCGATGAAGAAGTTGGTCACATTGTGCATTTTTTTGGTGTGGCAGATGACGTAAAGCAGCAGGTAGTTCCCAAAAACTCCAACCAGGACCACAAGAGCGTAGCAAGGGATGATGAGGGGTTTAAAAGACTGAAGGAGCTCCACTCCAACAAACTGTGGATTGCGCTTGGTCGTGTTTGTTGACTGCAGCACGACTTCATAGATTTGGCCCGTGCTGGAATTCTCCATGGTGAGGTTTTCAAGGCAACACGAGGGCACAGGAGTGCTGGGCCATTCTCCACTGCCATCCATCCTTACAGCTGGAATACTGCTTCAGAAGACCTAAACAATCAGTGTTTTGGCATCATAAAAAAAAAGAGATACACTTAAGTTAGCTTTCTTTATAACTCAACTCTAAATTTTAAAATCATTACCAGATGGACTGAACTGTGTGAAGAAGAAGTGTTTCCTGTGGAGGCGTCTGCTACCAAACATGCAGTTCACAATATATAGCTGCTAGTTTGTCTTGAAAGTTGAGTTGGCTTATATAATGAAGCGAGTTTAATGAGCACGGCTACAAATTTCCTCAAAGTTCCTGTTCTCTATACCGCTCCATTTTCCACACAGCAGTATTTCTGAACATTAGAGATGCAGGAGTCACATCTAAAAGCCCTTCATTAGAGTCTTAACTTACTTCGGATGGAAGGTTTTTGCAGCAGGTTATTGGTATAAAGCATGAGCGGGGCTTAAGATCTCTTTTCAGTGTACGCTCTGTCAATCCAAACAGCTGTAAACAGAAACTTGTAAGGACACTAATGAAAGCCAGCATGATTTGAGTCAAAGATCCGTCTCTGCTGCAATCACACATGGCCGTTGCTGTTGAAATGCAAATGAGCCTCATTCACTTGCGACCTCTAATTAAGTGAGTAAATGGTTCATAGATTAAGCATAAATGCTCTTTGGTCTTTACTGTGAAAAGCTACTGCAAAGCAGTGATTGTGTTTTCTGCTTGAGCTTAATGTAGTTTGTTTTAAACACGCATCTCAATGCGAATCATTGTGAATTAGTTTTTTTATTTTTACATTTAAAAATACCCATTTAACAGGGATCGGTTATAGTCCTTTATTCATTCATACATCAGATAAAAAAGCACCAGTTTCTCTTCAGTGATGGCATTGTTTTCATCCCCAGTGTGTCGACTGGGTTAAATTAACAAGCCCTCTTTGGATGAGATATGAAATATTTACAATGCATTTTCAGTATCTGAAATTAAGTGACATTAAGTGAATATCACTGAAGAGACCTAAAGAGACCGTTTAAATATGATAAAAAGCTGAGTTACACTTCCTTCTAGACATTTGACTTGTTTGACAGTGTTGAAAAAAGTTAACAAGGTTTTCTTATTTAAACCATTTAAGCAAAACTGTTAGTGCTGTCAAATGATTAATCAAGTCAAGTCAAGTCACTTTTATTTATATAGCAAATTTATACGAATTTTGCTAAATTGTGCGTATTTTATGAATTGCCAGTTTTAATTTGTTGGAGTGACCTACACCTAATCCCCCGCCTCTAATCCTACCCATCAGAAAAATCATACATAATCAAGCGATTATGTCATAAAAAGGTCATAAAAATGTGTGCGAATTAGCCACTTCTTGAAATACATATGAATTTGTCATCATACTGTATTTTTTTACACAGTAAACACAGTAAACAAAAACTTTTAGTCTGGTTGGGATTAATATATTGATATAATTAATAGATTAATATAATATAACTATTGAGAAGCACTTCCTTCTTGTGCTGGCTTGTGAATTCTGGCACAAACACAAATTTGTTATAAAATCTGATAGCTATCCGCAATAATGTAGACCGCAATAGACAGCAATACAAGTGAAATGTTCCCAAGAAGTATAGCAAGGACAGTTTGTGACGTCAGGGGTTCAACAGTAATTCTACGAATCTAGGAGAATACTTATTGTGTAAAAAGGAAACTAAAATAACTTAACTGAACAATTCTCCTCCTCCTCATCCCAGTATTATGATGGAAGTGCATGATTCTGCATCAGATAAAAGGTATTCTCATAGCTTTGTAAACTACAGTTGAACCCCTGATGTCACATGGACTATACTGTATTATCGATGTGCTTGCTATGGTTATGGACCTGGAAATATTTCAGTTGAACTGCTGTCTATGTAGGGTCGAAAAGCACTCAGATTACATCAAAAATAACTTAATTTGTGTTCTGAAGATGAATGAAGGTCTGATGGGTTTGGAACGACATAAAGGTATGAACTATCCCTTTAAGTCGGACACAGTAAAAAGTATACAGGTAGCTGTCTGTTTAAGGTAGATCTAAAAATGTTGTTGTGTTGTCTTTGAGGAAGCGATCCTGCTGCTTGAGCATAGGGTGACCAGATGAGATTGGTTGAAATTTGGGATAGGGGGAGTGTGGGGATAATGAATAATGAATAATAAAGATAATGAATTTCAAACGAAAGTGACTGAACCAATCATGTTTTTATTGATACAAGTAGCCTACATTTACATATAATTTTATATAGTATAGAAGTAACGTTAGGCTATTTTTATACTTCAAGCTGAAGTTAATGAACAAATCATATTTTTATTAACAAGTACATATGCATATAAATTGATATAGCCTAATACATAGGCTATAGAAGTATTATTTTGAACACGGTGCCTCGCCCTCGACCGGTCCGGTCTGACTACTTCACGTGACTTCTGCCTGCACTTTCAACTGCCCTGACGGCTGCTGCAACTTGCGCTCTCTTCAACTACTCTATAAAGCAAAAAGGGGACAAAAAGGTTGTATTGTCTTTGTGCATATAGCCTAGATGAATTACATAAATTAATAGAAACAATATAACTTTAAATTCACACTTGAGCTATATAGGCTACCGAGGTTGTGGAGGCTCGACATCAGCATATTTTGCCGAGCTTTTCACTGCTGCCAGCACTCCCGTCTTTCCCAGGATGTATTTATGGAACTCTGCACAAGTCATCATTAAATTCATTTTAACTTTGATTTCGCTGCGGACCAGGTTAAATGAGCACCTGTTTCTCACATCGGTCCAGGCACCTTTCATTATTGAAAACACTCGTTCCGAGTAAGAAACATAACAGGTGTGGGAATTAATAAATCCAAAAAGCATTCAAACTAGCAAGGGAATTCAGGCAGGTGAACTGGAACAGATAGAAAACCAAACCAGAACATAACAGAATATCCATCCTTTTCTTCATCGTGGAAGCCTATGTGCGTGAGGCTTCTGGTTCATTAGACGTTATGTCAATTTAAATATCAAGAAGAAAAACAAACCTTTTGGTAAAGCTAAAAATAGCTAGACACAGACAAGACTTGAAGCTATACCCATAGAATTTACAAAAGGCTGTGCCCAATTTTACGCCAAGAAAAAGGTGGATAGATGTGATATTTATATGAAGTTCCATAGTATGCTAAATTTTCCACACATACAATATAAATTCAAATATAAAGCTCATGATTTGTTGTACCTTCACAAAATGTTAAACTATATTTTCAATACTAGACTAACGAAAATATTAAGACATTAACATTACATTGTTATTTTCTGTACAGCTACTTTGAAAATCATTCGTATTGTGAAATTTCTATACTGTACGTACCCATACACTGACTTGACACTGATGTGATTCAAGACACAGATATTTTTTATGGATTTGAAGTAATTTAGCATTACATCAATTGCTCACCAATGAATTATCTGCAGAGTGAGAGCTTTTAGGTTTCATTTTAGGTAAGATACTATTTGAAATTAAAAACATCTCAATGATGGATTTGTTTATTAAAAATATTCAGCTTTCCTTCCTCATGAGATGTTAATTATTGGACTGTTTAGACCACTCAGTGCAAACGATATCTATCTGTTTTATATACATTATATATATATATATATATATTATTTATTAGCAAACTATTCCTTTGAGCTATTTTTGACCTAATCTGAGTCTTTTTTAGCTGTATTTCTCAGGTCTAATTATAACACATTAAGTAGAAATGTGCTCGCTATGGACGTCTGCTTCTGAATTGCACCCAGACTAAACATTTTTTTTTTTTTCTATAACATAAGTAAACAATCACATGAGATGTGTTATTCTCAGCCTCCAGCATACTGTGAGTTTCTTTAAACCACTCCAGGTGGTGAAGCCCCCTCCCTGTGGGTGCTTCAGTAATCCTCAGCTTGTAAAAACACAGACTAATGGAACTATATAGGTGTTTTTCAGTGCTCACTTTAGAGCGAGACCCCAGGTGAAAAAAACTGAATAAGTGTCCCTGTGGTTTGCCGTGCAATGCTGTCAACAGGATTTTATGTGCAAAACAACTGAAACATACCAAGATTAGCTGAAACAACCCAAATGAAACTAGGGCCGGGTCTATGCCTAAAATGTTATCTCTACATTTTAATATTATTTATAAAAATATATATATAAATAACTATTGTTATATTTTATTGCTATTAGTTTGAAGCACATTACAAAAACACATAGTTATAAATGTACACCACATGTACTGACCTTTTTCTTCTTTTAGTTTACTTTGATTTACTTTTGATATGCAGATGTGACAATATGGAAAAAGCAAGGCATTTTCTTTAGAGCAATATAAGTCACATATTCTATTTCACACTGCAACTTGGGTAAATTATTAAAGTGCTTCAGAGTTTCACACGTTTTTAGCTAAGAACATAAGTCTTTCAGTGGTTTCTGGCTAAAAGTGCCCCTATTATGCCTTTTCAAACATGATCTTTCATGCAGTGTGCCATGTAGCTGTATGTGAACATAAACTATCTGCAAAGTTGTGACGCCGTCAGTGCACGATCAATAAAGTTATTGTCTATTAAAAAGAAGAGTCTGCTCAAATTCGCATAAACGAATCGGCAGCAATTTGAATCTTTCTCTGTTACGGCCACATCTCATGAAGTAACATATCTGCATAATGTTCGCCCACGTTTACCACCAATAACTGCAGCAAGAAGATGTTTGCATCAAGGTTATTAGATTGTCTTTGAAGAGACAGCACAGTACGAAACAAAAATCGAAGAGAAAATTGAAGGCCCTCCTGCATATCTTTATTAAAATTGTGCAATAACATTAAAAATCAAGACCAAGAACTTTTCATCAAGGCGTGATACCTTTACATTTAGAAACATTTGTGATACATTTAGCACCAGTGACTTTATTGTTATAGCAGTAATATATTTTATATGTGTATATATATAAATATATATATATATTTGATTCCTCCTCCTCACTCCCCTTCATCAACTTTAACAACTGATGTATTTGCCAGATTGTTGACCATTGGTGCACAAGTCCACACCACAAACTGCAAAAAAGCACATCTTACCAGCAATCATCTATCTCTTTACTCTTTGAGGCAGAAGTCTACAAACTTTCTAATCAACCTACTATTTGTCTTTAATCCTACTCCATCTCAATCTCCTTTAAGCCATTTCTCCTGCAGTTTTACCTGTACTCACTCACATTGTTAACACTTCCCTTCACACTGCTGTTCTTCCCTCAGCATTTAGACAGGTAACCCCACTGCTTAAGAAACCCACCCCTAACCCATTTCTTTTTAAGAACTACAGACCAGCTTCTCTTCCTTTCATTGCAAAAACACTTTAAACAAGCTGTGTTCAACGAAGTCTCTGCCTTTTTCACATAGAATCTGTCAGCAACCAATCTAACTTCAGAAGTGGAAATTCAATTGAAACTGCGTTGCTCTCAGTTGTTGAAGCCCTAAGACTGGCAAGAGCAGATTCCAAATCTCCAATACTATGTTGGATCTGTCTCTTCTTTTGATAGGGATCCTCCACCAGATCCTCCTGTCAACCTTAATGGCAAAGGGCATCTCAGGAACCACACTCCAGTGGTACCTCTCAGATAGGTCCTTCAAGGCATCTTGGAAAGATGAGGTGTCCAAGTTGCAACATCTAACTACTGGGGTGCCTCAGGGCTTAGTTCTTGGACCACTTGTCTTCTCTGTTTACACTCTGTCTCATTGTCACATCTTAGTTTGTCTAACTTGCTCCCATCATTTCATAATAATTTCATCATACAGTTATAAAATCAGCTAGAAACCTTGGAGTTATGATAGATGATAAGCTGACTTTCTCAGACCACATTGCTAAAACTCCTGCAGATTTGCTTTATTCAACATTAAGGAGATCGGGCCCTTTCTTTCGGAACATGTTTCACAACTCCATGTTTAAGCTCTTATTCTGTTCATGCTAGTCTATTGTAATGCTCTCTTGGCCGGTCTTTCAGCTAGTTCTATCAAACCTTTACAAGTAATCCAGAACATGGTAGCAAAATGATGCTCACCTGGAGGGCAAAATTAAGCTTTGCTCCACTGACCCCCATTTATTTTTAAGCAGTAATGTAGTAAAATTCAGTTAATAAAAGGGGAAATTCGATAAACACCTTACTGATTATGTTTACTTTATACAGGCAAGCAGATAAAGCCAGAACATAAACACAATGTGTTATGTTTTCCCATAGAAAACACTGAACTATTAAGCAGATTCATTTCATATTCCTGACCTCATCTGTTTGCCTAAGTAAACTATGCATCATTAATATAGAGATTACTGCATTTGATATTTTTACTGTTTTAAATATATTAAGCGTTTTTACAATATTTTATTGCAGCGGGTGCTTAATATAGATTGCAAATGGCCAAAACTTGCATTTTGCACCTTTTCAGAAGTGATCCAAATATTTGTGGCTGTGAAACTGTTGGTGAAACAGATGGAAAATTGAAAGGCTTGTCCTTCAGTGAATGTTTTGCCCTCCAGGTGTTCCGAGCCATGTAACTGAAAGCCATGAATTGATTTTGATTGCTTTCATTGTCCTCACTTGTAAGACGCTTAGGATAAAAATGTCTGCTAAATGACTAAAAGTAAATGTAATGTATCATAGGCATTAGTATTTTCTAACGTGATCTCATGATAATTTGTATGTATTTTACGTAAAATTTGTTCTGTAAAACGTACATTTTTACAGGCACTAAAACATACAATACTGACCTATTTTCAACATCTATACAAATTATTACATATTTTGACATATTGTCAAAACTGACATATTGACTACACCTAAAAATTAAGGCAGGATAATGGAACACTCATTGGCTCTCGTCTGCATTTGTGACAGATCGCGAGATGCCATGTGTCTGATCTGCCCTACAAAGGCAAAAGACCTTAACTCACTAGAGTGTGGAACTGAGAAAAATGACTTTAAAGATTTTTTGTTG